>PVHY01011800.1:0-46666 GCA_004024945.1 Uropsilus gracilis
AATTTTCTGATTTTCTCTTTTAGTTACCAGTTCAAAGCTCAAAGACCTCTACTTTAAACAATGCCACAGTTGAACCAAGACACAGGGGAAGCTGCTAGCCTGGTCATCACTGTGCTCTAGTCATCATGTGGGCCTTTCTTAATTTGTATTCCTCTGAATACAGAGAGTGAAACTGTGACTTGTATGCCGCTGATTTGGGAGATAATCCTAGGAAGCAGGAGTGAAAGGGTGGTAAAACTGAAACAAGAAAGGAGGAAAAGACACTGAGTTGAGTATCGCTGGAGACCCTCAGAGATGGCAACTCAGATTGTACCTCCAATTCACAGGTGTTGGGAGTTTAGGTTGTGTAAGCTCTTATGATTAAGAGAAGACTGAGGCGGAAATGAGACATGGACAAACAGCTGCCGTGGGGCATGAGTTTGCACAGGAAGTTCCCATCGCCGTGGCAGCTCAGATGGAAGGCAGGCCATAAGGACACTGAACTATTGATAAGATGGGGCAGCAAAAGCAAACAGTTGAGGTCTTACATCATATTTTCCTGGATCGTGCTGTTAAATAAAACTTGATTCCAAAATACAATCTGTTAATCAATGAAAAGAAAGTTTTTAATGGACTATGAGGATGTCCTAGGGGACCTTGAGGAGAGGGTTGCTAAGTAACAGGTGACTTTCCTAGCTGATTCCAAGTAGTATTCCAAGATTTAAACACCCAAAACCTTTCAACCAGCTCTAATTCTTGCCCTCCATCTCTCCTCCATCCCTGTTCCATTCACAGGACAATAGTTTGAGAACTGCCACCTATTATTTTTACTCGCTTAATGTGGCTTCTTTTCCTGTGTCAATTGGCTGTAAAGGTCATTTTCTAATAATAATAATAATAGTAATAATAATAAAGAAGGGACTAGGGGATTAACAAAATAGAAAGGAAGAACTTGCTGTCTGAATAAATTCAATCACTGACAGATAGCTTCCCCACCCTCCATTGTCTCTGATAATCCAGAAGAAGAATTCCCATTTTCCTTATCTGTTGGGTGAACCAGTATAAATATTAGCAAATTTATATTATGTAGCTATTCTCAAGTATATTTAATAATGATCCTGGTATTCACTGACATCAGAATCTTCTCTGCCAGCCTGGCACAGTGGCACATGCCTGTAAGCAAGAGCTTATGAAGTTGCAGCGGGGTCTGAGGATCGCAGTTCGAGTCCCACCCGGGACAACACAGTGAGACCTAGTCCCAAAAAATAGCTGGGGTGGTGGTACGTGCCTGTAATCCTAGCAACCTGGGAAGCTGCAGTTGGGGATTGCTTGAGTCCATGGTACCAAGGGGGCAACATGAGCCTGCAGTTCCACAGGCAAAAATAGGGAAACCTAGTCTCAAAAAAAAAAAAAAAAAGACTCTTCTCTGCCAGTAAAAAAAATAGACCAAGTGTGATTCCTTTGTGATTTTTCACCAGTACCTCTACTCCACTCTGTTCCTTCATCCAGTAAAGACAATGTCAGGTAGCCACCCCACCCATCTCCAGCGCATGTGCTCCCTCCACTGATGCAACCATCTACCATTTCTACAAGCAAACAACTGTCAATGAACCTAGCCCTTTGTTTGGAGCAATCAGACTCACTTTTACCACAGGAAACCTAGCTTCACATTGACCTGGAATTTTGAGGTAAATAGATGCATGGTAGCAAGATGAAGAAAAAGGACATAAAAGCAGAAATCAAAACTGGCTTCTAAAAAAAAATTCCTTTTCAGAAGGTGGAGCACAAAAGATTTCCAGGGCATTTAAAACATTCCATATGACACCAGAATGGTCGATATATGTCGTACGTATGTTTTAAGTCACAGTATGTACAAGTGTGAACCCTGAGATGAACTCTGGGTGATGACAGCACACCTGTGTAGGCTCATCAGCTGTAAGACAGGTAAGACAGCTCTGGTGAGGGATGCTGATAAGTTGGGAAGCTCTGGATAAGGGGGAAGAGGCAGATGGAGAATACTATACCTTCTGCCCAGATAATGAGACCAAGTGCTGTACCTGTGCTGAGAGGCAAAGACTACTCCAAAAAACAAGTCCATTTTTTAAAATTATTTTAAAAGAACAAATAAGGAAAAGGAAAAGGAGACAAAATACACATTAAGAAATTGAGAAAAAACAGAAAACACCAGAGATGCTACCAGAGATTTAACATCTGATAAATACCATAGGGCAATGTTTGGTAAGATGAGGTATGACCTTAGATAAAGAAGGAAATAAACTGTCACAGACTTGAACCCAAAAGAGAGGATCCCTTGCTTGCTAGGGAAAGAATACATCTGCTAGAGAGAGCACCATGGGTGGCTGAACCAGGCAAGACTTTGTTGGAGACTCAAGCATGAAGGGTGCAGTGCAGGAAAGAACTTAGCTCTCTCCTCAGAGGGACTTAGGAGGAGGTATTTAAAGTGTGTGCCCATCACACAGGGCAGAGGAAAGGAGCATCTGAATTGGGACACACCTGGACATACGCAGATGATGGGTTACCATCCAACTGCATGTGCCTGCGCTTAGCTTCTCTCTCCCTTCTCCTTCTGAGATAATCATTCGTCAGGATCTAATGTTTTTTGTTTCATACGGCACTTTGCGGTCACTGTGGTGTTTTGGACTGGATGATTGGACAGGATAATGGGACAGAGCTTGCCAGTTCATGATTTAGCCTACCTGTTCTAAAAGGAGTTGCGTCAACTTTTGTGGTGGTGGTGGTTCTCAAGTTCAGTATTGGGGCTGTCTTCATAGACGAGTGACTTGTGACACACAGAGTCCCCTATTCAGAAGGTTCCTTCCTTGGTTTCTTGCCTTTCCATTGGCTCATGATTCTTAAAGAAAAGTTCCATGTTTTCATTTTGCATAAGAAATGTGAGACAAGATCTTTGCTGGGCAGGTTATAGTCATCGCAAGAAATTGACTTTCTTTTTTTTTTTTTTTCTTTTTAAGTTTTCAGTTTGAAATAACTATAGATTCAAAGGAAGCTGCAGAAAAATATGCAGGAAAGTGTTGTATATTCTTCAATCAGCATCCCCCAATGCAAACATCTTGAGAAAAACTATTACATAATATAAAAACTAGGAATCTGATATTGTGTACAGTTCAAGTTTTACAAATACTGTGTAAGTATGTTTGTGCAGATACAATTCTATGGAATTTTATCACATTTACAAGTATTTGTATGGAATTTTATGATATTTAGAAGTATTTGCAGGAATATTCTCAAAGCATTCCCTCCCAGTTTCTCACTGATTTGTATTTAGCTGATTCATATTTAGCAATTTCCTTTGATTTAAAGATATTTGGTTTCAGACTTCCAGGTGCCTTGTTTCCAGTGAACACATGGGTGGGGGGAGAGGAAATGGAAGAGGGAATTGGTGACTTGGTTGATGAGAACTAAGATGAGGGACTTTGAAAGATGTTGTAAATGGATGAGGTTCTATGCCACATTTATTGGTTTCTTGTTTGCAAAAGTGGGGAAATAATACTAAAAAATACCAAATAATCACTTTTCAAAATGAGTTGCTTACATAATCCTAACATCATTGCAAAGAAAACACTGTAAGAGTTCTGTAGTACACAGCCTGATTAGAATCTCTTTTCCTAAACGAGGGCAAAAGGTCTTTCTTGGTCCCCAAGGACAACTTGAAAATGTCTGTCATCCATCATCCAAATCCTGACTCTCAGCCTCAAGTCTTATCAGTCATCAAACTTCCTCTACTTAAACAGAGTCACAACAAATGTCACCACCAGTTTTCCTTGGACAAAATCAGGGATCTGGCGTCAGAACCTCAGCTGCCAAAATAAAAACTCTCTAAATTACTTTCAGTTCACATAGGACCTTCCTTCCTTACATGTCCTCAATTCACTGTTTACCATTATGATGCTTGTTCAAGTGTTCCTTTCATTCCTGGAGTTGGTCCTAGTAGCTTGCCAGTTTTAAAAAGAATGAAACACAGAATCTTCTTTCCCTAGAGCCACTGAAAAATACCCAGTGAACCACGGGGCATTCCCAAACACTGGTGGATGTTATAATCCCAGAGTAGGGCAACTCTGACATGATTTTACATTGTGGTGGGAAGTTTTCCTTCCCAAAAGTTGGTAAGGGAATCACTTTTCAAGAAGTTTTAAATGTTCACTTTTCTCTGAATCTTACAAAATGACTTAATATTTTTAAAAATTGGAAGTAACAACCCAGGCATTAGAGATGTGCCAGGAGCCTGACCATTTAGACACATATAGATGTTTGATGAAAGCCTGTCCTCACGTATAGACACATCCTCTACAGAAGTCTCACTGTCAGTGGAAACTGCAAGTTAACGTGACCTCCATGGGAGAAGAGGCACTTGTTATTTGGATGAGGTCCTAATTACAAAGTAGCTGGATGAAAGGAGACCAAATACTGCCCATGCTTCTAGCAACAGGACATAATTTGGTCTCTCAACAATCAAAATCTGTTTGTAAGCAAACAAGACCTCTTTAGTGATATTATTATTATGCTTAAGGATTGTTGCCAAAACTTGAACAATGGATATCCAGCAAAAATGGATTTTTTCATTACAAAATATGCTCAAAAGATATTAAAGGCCCATTAACTTGCAAGTGGATAGCATCATGTGATCTCTTTCAGTTAAATATTAAGGGGGGAGGAGAGTGCCACAATTCTTTAGGTGTGTGTTTATAAATATTAAAAGAGAGGTTAGTTTATGAGTTCTCATTCAAGCAGCTCTCTGACATGATAAATATCATTTTCCTGGTATTTAAAATTAGGTCCAAACTACTTATCAATCTCAGAAATTGCTTGTCAACACTCACTCATTCCTTTTCTCTCCTTTTCCTCAGTTAAGAGGTATCTAGGAAGTCGATTAAAGCTCATCCTATTGCCCGGTAAGTGGTTACCAGCCCTAAGAAGATGGACACCTGGGCACTTCGCCAGATCAAATTCCCCCCATTAGGCAGTTGAAGAATATGAAGCATCCAGCAGTTAACCGGCTGTAGCAACATGAAATCATCATCAATCAGATAAACACAGGACACTCTTGAAAAATGCTGCTCTCCATTTTCAGTTTGCATTTTCACCTCCCAAAAAAAGGGAGAATAATATTAAATTCATCATAACAAAGGTATTCCTCAAACTGTTAGTGCAAAGATGATTATAGTTTAAAAGCAGTTTTAAAAACACTCAAAATTCACAGATAAAGTAAACAGTATCAAGAACTCATAGTTATTATCCTTGTTTTCCAAAAGTAAAAACCGAGGGAGCTACAGAATCAAAAGGAAAAACTGAGGGAGATACAGAATCAACATGTTTGTTTCCAAATGAAAAAAAGCCAATACTAAAATTCTCCAGTCTGCTTTCTACTATAGGAGGTCGGTTCATCAACAAATACCTTACTTTCTTATCCATGAAAATAAGCAGCAACGATTTATGAAGCAGTTAACTTCCCAATTATCACACTGTATTCACCCCCACTGCAAGGGCCCCATGATATGGTGCCATGCAATTGAAAGAGCAATAGACTGAGATTTGAAAGAGCTCAGTCATCTTAAGCCAAGTCCTATATGGATCATCTACTTGGTGCCAGGCACCTACCTAGGTAATGCACTAAATATGCAAAGTTAAATAAATATTTAGGACTTCAGTCTCTACAGTTTATATTCTTGTAGGAAATAAACAAGACTGAAAATGATGATACAAATTACAAAAAGTGTCTTAATACACATTTATACAAAGTGCTGTGGAAGCCCAAAGAAGGGGAAAACACATTTTGGGAAATGAATTTGGAGTTTTATAAAGGAAGCACAAACTAAGCCAGTTCTTAATAGTTTGCATGAGTTTTCTAATCAGGAAAGGAGAGAGTGGCCTTACAGGCAGATATATGTTCAGAGGCTCAGAACCAAGTAAACACCTGGAAAGTAAAGAACATGGTGAGGACAGATGGTCCCAGTTAAATACAAGGGCATTCTTAGGGAAGGATCAGCAATTTCTTTCTGCACAGGGACAGAGAATAAATCTCTTTGGTTGCAGGTCATACAATCGCAATGGCAGCTACTCACCTCTGCCATTGTATCACGAAAGCAATCATAAAGGCCAGTTGGAAATGAGATGGCTGACACTCCTACAGGAATTACTGAGATTTGGGGGTATTCTTTTTGATGTCAAAGAGTGAGGTGATAAAATTTGTATGCAAAAAACGACAGCCATGGCACGTGTATCGGCATTTTTATACCCTGCTTTATTAAACCCAAAGTTATTATCTTTCTTTACTTCACTATACTCTCATACCTGGAACTAAATCTAATAAGGGCATGCTTCCTAGTGTAAATGTAGAAATGGGGTTATTTTCAATCAGGTAAGCATCCGGAGAACACTTTGCACTGCACATCATGTCTGACTTGGTCTGAAACAAGTGGCCAAGAAGAAAGGTAAATTTTTTATCTTTTTAATAAAAAGATTGCTTGTAAAACTAATAAATGTTACAATGTAGGTAGGATGTGACTTCTGTCTGGCAGAGCTATTGAAGGTAATACCTCCTACTCATCTATAGATCTGGAAATGTTTTGCTTGCTATGAACAGCACTTCCAGGAAAACAGGCTCACAATTCATAAGACATTGGGGAAATAATAAGGAAAGAAGAAACGTAATATTTACAGACTTTGTTTCAACTCAAATGGTGAAAATAATATCTGTATTACAGGTGTGTGTGTGTGTGTGTGTGTCTGTGTGTGTGCGTGTAGACAATGCGCTGGATGCAGTTGAAAAATTCAGTCAAGAAGCAGGTTGGTCAACTTATTCTATAAAGGTCTAGTAGTAAATATCTTAGACTTTGCCAGTCATCATGCCAAGTCCAATCATACCTAAGTCCATGGTTACAGCACAAAAGCAGTCATCTATATAATATGTAAATAAAATGGGTGTAGCTGTGCGCCAATACAATTGCAATTGTTTATAGATCCCTAGTCTAGAGTGACACATAAAAGCATTGAAAATTAGTTATATCATGCAAAGCTTTGTAAGGGAAAATCAAAAGTTTCTCCAGGAATACATAAGAGGGATTGGACTAAGCTCACCACCACGGACAGAGTGAGGAGGAGTTGATGAACAAGAGTGAGAGGGAACAGCCTGGCTAGAGTTACAACAGTGCTGGGAGCAGAGACAAGGTGAAGGTGAAGACTAGAGTGGAGTCGGGAGGGCTGGGGTGTGCCTCAAGATGCTACCCACTGGAGAAGCAGTCACAAGTTCAAGAGCTCTCAGTCCCAACTTAAACTCTATTCTAAGACAAGCCAAAGCCATTTAAAATTGGGAGCTCAATCAAATAGCATTTCTAACAGATGTGGAAGTTTTATGACCCTGTAAGGATACTAGCAGGGAACCTAACCAGAGGTCAGGGAGAAAGTCTATCTTCAGAAAGACGCCCTGAGAAAGGTGTTGGTCTCAGACACTGTATTTAGGAGGTGATCTCAATGAGCACATGGAAAGGGACAGAGAAGGAGAAGTTGGGATGGAGAAAACCCAATAATGGATGTATCAGAGTCCACTACTGCTTTGGGGGGGGGGCTCTTCTACTGGGGAACCTCTAAAGGAGTGAGCAGGGTGTAACTTGATAGTGTGGTGTTTGCCCACCAACTTCCACTCCTATCTGTTGAATCTTACTCCTGGGAGCATCAAATCCCTGACATTTCTGAGCTGACTGTAAAAATCCTTTAGTCATGAAGAAAATGTTCATAGTAGTAGAGAGACGGTTACTTGAGTTGGAAAGTTGCTTAGATTCCAGGGGATAGGCCACTGCAGTTGTACCTGAACTAAAAAAATGACCAAATATATATGGAATTGAGTATATAAAAATGTATATTATATATAAATGTATACAAATTTTATATACAAATGTATATAAAAATACCATTTGTTGCACATAACTTTTCAGTCTCACCAGAAAGTAGATTAATCAAGAAAAATAAAATCTCAAATTCTGCCAAAATTTTCTGAATAAATTCCCCCTATTTTTCCAAGATAAGTCTGCTAGGCTGAGGTATGTTTCATGTTAATGTCACCTGACAAAATTAATGCCACACCACAGGTCCATGTTCGAAATATTTAAAAGGCACCTAATGTGCAGAACTGACCTTGACCTTAAAAATTCTTTGAGGTCCTATAGGTATGGACCAGCTGAACACCAGTCCTACCTTTTTTATTTTTTAAATGCTTCTGAAATATGGTGAAAGGGGAGCTGGCAGAGCTCAAATGCAAGCATAGAATTTCTATTAAGGGGAAATGCTTCTGGATCTTCAGCAAGACCTGAATAAGAAAACACCCCCTGATCTAGCAACATGAGAAAGTCAGGGGCCATCTCAAGAAAAAAGTGTGTCTTTGGGCAAACTCAGTACTGACATTACAACCATTAATCCAACAGGGGCATGAACACTATCTACTGAGTGCATACACAGGATTTCCAACTCATCTATCACCCTGCTACAAATGGGGCACAAAAGTGCTGGTTATCCAAATTACAGTCCAAGGTCAACATGAGATTAAGGTTTTGGATCTGAAGATAAAATATTTCAAACTGTTTTTATGGCTTCCAACTTGGAGACACCGCTGCTGCTGCGGCCTCCCAGCAAGGAACAGCTTCATACATTTTAACAGCTCAACACTGGCTCCCTGGTCCTGGGGTGGAGTTACATGGATTGAGTAGAATTTAAACACTGTGATCACAGGTCACTGTTGTAGGAAAATTGCTGTGGCGGCAGTTTAGTGACTAGAAGAAGCCTAATCGATGAAGACAAAAATTGGTCTGGGACCACCGCCACTGTCCCAACGCCATGAGTCCAATTATTTCACTGACTATATATATCATTCCCCTTTTCTACTCAAAATGACTCTTATACACGGCTTGTTGCTGTCACTAACCTAAATACAAGTTAAGCGAGGACTGGCTACACTTGCCTTCCCCCACATCGTGTTTTGCATGTCAGCGCACACTGTCCTGAGTTAGATTTCTGGCCCTGGAAATTGTCCTCCAGTTGATTCTGCGGCTTCATCCTTGCCACACAGCATCACTGGAGAAGACTTTCAACAAAAGTCTTTCTTCTAAAAGTAAAGACATTTTCTGGGTAAGATCATCACCAATATTTACTGAGCCAAGTTTCTTGTAACGACAAGTTCAATTTTTCTTCTATCTTAGGTTTAACCAGTGAGCAGGGTATTTCTTTTAAGAGTTTCCATCTACCTCCAATATGAAGGATTTCACCTTTTGGTAGAGAAGATGTAGCCTCATGTTTAGGTTTGTTTCTTTTTTTTTTTTTAATATATTAAAGATGCTGTTTGTATATGCAAAACACAGTTTTCAAGCTGGCCGCATCCTGTTGTCTCATTATTTACTGACTCACAAGCTCCCTTGCACTCCTCTTTCCAAACTGGTAGGTAAACAGAAGTTGACAAGTTTAGGCTGTAATGATTCAATATGAGCAAGAGCAGTAATTTCACCTGAGGCAACTAGAAGCAGGAAAACGACCTGTGAAAGAACTGCCAGTTCTTCAGCCTTCTTGGGTGGAGGAATATCCTCCTGACAAGAGCGATCAACCGTGCCAGACCTGCTGATCCTTGGGGATAACCCAAGCTGGCACCTCACAATTCATAAGGCACTTTCCCAAGCTATCATACACTTCGTTCAACTTCACAACATAGAGAAGAAAGACACCCTCAACTTTCATCTATGAAGAACCGAATCTCAGAAAAGAGGGCTGTGAGTCTCACATAGTTATCGATCACCAGATGAGTCAACACAGACTTAAGATTCCAATCCTACATGCCACCTTTGGAGCACACGATCTCTGCTCTATCTGCCTCTGATGGCTTCCTGGAGTGTATCTTGAACTTCTTTATGACTGAAATTAAGCCTCCTTGCCCTTCAGATTCAAGGGTATTTTAATCCTAGAATCTTTTTCAAAAGTTCTTGTACTACACACCACAGTGGTCACGTCTCTGAAAACGGCCCACAGACTGAAGGGCGAGGGCAGCATGGGCCACACTTAAGAATGCCCACAGGCTGGCTAGCCCTGGAGCATGCAGGCAAGGGGAATCCATCTCACACCCACAGAGGCTTAAAGAGGTCAGGAAATGAACAGGAGAGCAGGGAAATGTATCAGTTGAAATAAATACAAAACTGAGAAAAGAACATTAGTTAAATAATCTCTGAGCATTAAACTGTGCACACCAGGGCAAAAGGTTAGTCCAGAAAGAAATTTAACAAACTCAATTTGAGAAATTTAATATACATTTAGATGAGAAATACTAAGCCTACTTAATTATCAACTGCCCTCATCTCTTAAACCCATAAACACACCTCATATGTGCTTCAATGTTTTCAAATCTGTATGTACAAGAGACTTTATCAGCAAAGTCTACTAGGAAAGGAGATTTCTCCCTCTCAGTTCACTGAACTCATAGGTGGCATTTGTCATTGCCCATTCTCTCAACTTCCTC
Source organism: Uropsilus gracilis (assembly GCA_004024945.1). NCBI lineage: Eukaryota > Metazoa > Chordata > Mammalia > Eulipotyphla > Talpidae > Uropsilus > Uropsilus gracilis. Next base: position 10,505 of record PVHY01011800.1, read on the forward strand.
CATCATCCAAGAGAGAGTAGCTTCAGAAGTGGTTAAAAATGCTTTGAATTTCCGGGCGCCAAGGCGCACGCCTGTAATTCCAGCTACCTGGGAAGCTGAGTCCGTGGGGATTGCTACCTGGGGATTGCTTGAGTCCGTGGTACCCCAGGCAACGTGAACCTGTGGTTCCATGGGCAAAGATAGCGAGACCTAGTCTCAAAAAAAAAAAAAAATGTTTTAAATCAAGGTGAATTTTTCCAATTAAGACATGCATAGTATTCTCTCAATCCAGAGCCACAGGAGTACCTTAAAAAATACTGCAATCATATTTTAACACCAATGGTAATAATAAAAATTTAGCACTTGATGATGATAAAACACTTTTACTTATTTACACACAAATACTATTATACAAGCTCTACTTAAAATTGAGGAACAGTTCTGCTTTCCTTTTTAGAAAAACAGAAAATAAGGACCAGGTCTGGAACTTGAGCCCAGGAGCCCATGCTTGCTGTTTCCTTCTATATAGTGGAAATGCTGAAGTTTCTGGCCCAGTTGTTGGGTCTTTTGTAAAATTCCAGTAATAAATGTACAGTAGAAAATACTTAAAAATTTCCCCTGTATGGTAAAACTTTATCTGTTTTAAATGTATGGACTATTCATGTCAAATAGGAAAAACTCAACATGGAAATTGCAAAAATCACTCATGTTATACATTATAGAGCTCATGAATATGACTTATCAAATCCCTCTTATTTACACACAATGAAAACATGCTTCATTGATTTCAAGGAGTACAGCAAATCAGAAAAGCAGGTTACAAAGACAAAAGAAGTTACCTAAAGCCAGCCATTGAGAACAGTAAGAATTGACAGCTGACTGTTAAAGAGTGTCAGACAGAACTCAGAACAGTTGGAAAGATGACAACCACACACACCTTTGCCCATCAGGCAGTATTTCTGTGTTTCCCACAGGATGCTGCTGCTGCTGCTGCTGCTTATAATAATGCTCCTGAGTTAAAAATTAAAATGTTGTTATATTGTATCAGAAAACGGAATCAATTTTTTAATTAAAACCATATTTCAATATAATTTAAATATAAAACACTTTGATACTGAAAGGCGTATTTGGACACGGTGACTAGAATGACTCAGGTCTTGGGGGTTCTAGAGGATAGCAATGGCAATAAATAAACTTGAATGTGCCAGACGCTACTGTTAAGACTTTGCATTTATGGTCTCACTAGATCCTACCAGAGAGGCCATGAGGTAGGTGACTTTGGTGAGTTGATTTTACAGATGAAGAAACTTTGGCAGAAAGAGGTTAAATAACTCTCCCAAATCATCAGCTCTTAAGTGGAGATGCCAGTACTGAAACAGGCTGTTCACACCAAAGTTGGAATGCTGTACTAAATGGCTACACTACTAAAATTTAACTGTACCAGTTTTTTAACAGTTTTGCTCCGGCTTTTGTCTTATAGTCAGTCATAGGCAAACTGCAGTTTTCAAAAGTTCCTTTAAAACAGCCATTTGGAATTTGGATATTATACCCTTAATTCAGCAGTTAACTTTTTCAGTATCAGCTGTGTGTCGGACACAGTACTGGAGATACAGATGAAGGAAGCACAGCTTCTACCCTGAAATAATTAACAGAAGGAGGCTGACATACAACCAATTAACTGCTGTACAATGTGTATTTAAAGAAGATAAACATGATAAACATGAAGGAAGGAAAATGCCTGGTGGTTAGTAGCCTATGGACACACTCTATTGAGGGTGAACTCTAATGAAACGAATAATAGCCCCGAGTCTCCCTAAGCTTCCTTGAGCTCTAAGCTCACCAAAGGCCTGGAAGTAGCAAAAAGGCAAATGGACAATGGGACCTGAGGAACATTTTTGCTTACCCATCTCTAATGATGGGCTCTTGGTCGCAGTCAGCAAGTGGGCATGAGGTTTCCCCGTTCTCTTCAGTCTATAAGTAAGTGACTGCCTTGGTCACTGTTTATCAAGCCTGCCTCATCTGCAGGCTATGCAGGTAATTCTCAAAAATCACATGGAAAAAACAGCTCTCTCCTATTTCACTGTATAAATAGACCATCCGCTACCAAAATAAAAAGGGCAAAAACTTCCATTACACCCACTTCTGGTTTCCTGAACAGTCTCTTTGGAAAGCAATTCGGTATGTTTTTCCCAGAAAACTTAGTTGCAACTCTCCTATTTTTATGTATGCTAAATACATTACACAAATAATACATTCTAGTTGTATAAAAGGCAAAAAGACCAGAAGTTCATAAAGTTTAAAGAGTCCCACTTGACTCCTCAACCTGACTTTCCTTCCCCTCCACTGTTAATAGCTTGAGATACATTATCCCAGAACTTTATCTATGCATTTACTCACACATCTCAATAGCTATATAGATAATAGCTTTAGGTTCATGTTTAAAATCTAAATGAAATCATATGGGCATATATTGTCCTGCAAGTCCCTGTTTTAAAATTTAAAATATGGTTTGGCCATATTTCTCTATCAGTATACACAGACCTCCCTTAGTTATGAGACAGTTCCATACTATTTCAAAATACAGATGAATTATAATTTAAACAGTCCTCAGCTGATATTTAGGATTTTCTAATGATTTGTTATTATAAACAACACTGAAAAGAAAACCCTTATATACATGTATACATAAACATGAGCAAGTATTTCCAGAGGACAGATATCTTAAAAGGTTTGTCCTAAACATTTGTATCTTCAATTTTCATAGATACTGCAAACTTGGCTACAAAAGGTGATTCATATTTGTTTACCAACAGAGTATGAGAATGTCAGTTTCCCCATAGCCTTCTTAATGCTGGACATATACCAATTATTTCCATTATTGCCAGCCTGATGGGTATAAAAGATTTTAGGTAATTATTGCTTCAATTTATGCTTCTCTGGCTAGTAGTGATAGATGTATTTTTATTGGTCATATGTATTTCTTCTTTTGTAAAATGAACATATTGTTTGTCCATTATTCGAGTTTGTGGTCTTTCCTTGTAGATGAATAAGGTACATGATTTCTTTATGTAAGAGGAGTCTGTGCTATAAGTATGACTTCTCATCCAGGTGATGCAAACTTGGATGTCAACTGCAGGAATAATCACACAGCCATCTGGAAAACAACCATGTGCACAGCTCTAGGTTTAGTCCTTCTTAGAAATAGGTTTTTCTCACTCAGTAACCATAGGTTCTGTCTTAGCTACAACATCACAACGACATAAGAAAGTCCCGAGAGAAGAGAAAAGGTGAGAACATCAATGGGTCTTTCAGCAACCATCCATCATCACTTTGTGGTTAGCTGGGCAAAAGGAAAAAATGATTGAGGGAAAACTTAATTGAGGGAAGGGAGGTGGTGATGAAAAGACTTACACTAAAATGAAGAAGGGAAAGTAGCCCCAGCATCACTTCTGTATCTCTAGCTCTGTTACCACCCCTTGAATCTTATTTTTTTACCCAAGGTAGGTGCAAAATTAAATCATTTGAAGAGCAAATTCTAATGCAAAGAGCACTAACTTTTGCAATTTATTCTAATGAATTCAAAGCCTGACTCCCACAGCAAGTTAGTAATACTGGCTGAGTCACAGAGGGGTCACAGACAAAGTTTCTTAGAGTTCATTCGCCTCTATTCTTAGGAATCATTTCAGAGCAAGAGGACAAAAAATAACAAGCATTTATTCATATTGCAGACTTTTAGTATGTCTGAAATCACACAGTGCCCTCCTTCTATAATGAGGAGATTCACTGCTCTTCTCAGCCAGAGGGTGCCTCCTAGCTCATGTTCCCCGGGGACTAAATGCAATAATGAAGAAGGTGTTTCAGACCACACTAGGCTGGGCATTTCCCAGGGTGCAGGCAACAAGGGCAGAGGCAGGGGTCTTTTATCTGAGAGGTCCATCCAAGGCATGTGAGGGTGTTGGGTTCAGTTGGTGCTATATTGGCAGCAACATGAAAAGAAAAAAGAAAAAAAGCCCAGCAGAGGAAGACTTGCTTGGTGCAGGGAGCAGCTTGGTGACTATGTCTTGGACTGGACTATAAACTCTTTTCTTTAAAATCAGTGGCAACAGGGAAACTTTTATCTGAACCATTGAGTTTGTACATATTTTTAGTTTGTTTTAAATGGTTATGTGTTATTGTTCGATGAGGAAAAGTGTGGAACTGCTCTGATCCCTTTTACAAATACAACCTCAAGTATGCCCAGCTTGTAACAAATGTATGGCTGTTGAAATGCCTTGGCTTTCAAATTACTCTCTAACAAACACTCATATAATCATCATCTCAACTATAAGTTTGCCTACACATAGTAGTATCTGTCTGATCCAATGTTTCAGTAGGAAGCATGAGGATATTCAAGATAAGCTGAAACTAGGATGAATCTTTCCACAGGTTCTTAGGAATCTCCCACAGCCCAGTCTTGAAGATCAGCCATCTCGCTTTTGTCTGGCTATATTGAGGATGCAATTATACACGTATTATATTCACTGTGAAAAAAATATTGAACTTTGAATCCAATGATTTACACTCCATCCTTTAAAGCAGCATCTTCAATTACAGAGCCTGATTACCTTGCTTGAGCTGCTGGTGTATTATAACAATCAATTGTATTTTACTAATATACCCAAGCAATGGGCATTCAATAAATGCATTTCAGTTAGTCTGAACTGCTTACGGACAAAGAGAGCCTGAGTGAGATGGAGTTTGCACCACTGTGGTTGATGAAGCTGGAAGGAAAAGCAAGAATTTGCTCAGCTTTTCATCCATCAGACAAGATTTCAAAAACACATCATCTAATTCATGGCAAAGGGAAGGCATGTTTGGTGAAATAATAGCTTTTATGTGCTTGTGCAGGACAGTATGATTGCAACAGAACCGTACTATGTATATTAAATAGTATGTTGCAAGTATATACAAGCAAGGCTTAGCAACTATCAGGCGATCAGTTAGCTTAAAAAATTCCTTAACCTAAAAGCTATAAATATAAAAATAGGCATTACAGTTGTACTACAATTATGTACCAGAAGTCCATCAGTCACATATTTTAGAAAGAAATAATAGTATTGCACATAAAGATCTCTGAAGAATAATTTTGTTAAAGGTCTAAAAGTACTAGTAAAGAATCATTAACAATTAATAAATGTGTTTTGATAAAAACAACCAGACTGAAAACAACATGATAATCTATACATAAGGGAGAAAGAGTTGACTGATGCCAATAAAAAAATAAAGCAAATTTGGAAACTGAGATACAACTAAATAATTGGTATTTTATGTACGCATTTTTCTCAGAAATTAGATTCATTTTAGATGTGGAAAAATCAATTATCTTTTACTAGCACACCAAAGGCAGGGAATGTGTCATGAGAAGAATGGGAAACCCATTATCCAGGCTCTGCTACTTTGCTGCTGTGTGACTCAAAACAAATTGGTTAACTTCTCTGAATTTGAGTTTCTTTAGTCATAAAATCATAAGACAGAAACCAAATGCCAAGCAGGGACGATTAAGCAACCCTGTAAGGGTAACTTGGAAAGTGTCTCAAAGCAGTAGTTTTTCAACTCAATGTTTTTTAAATCTGAAGGTCTTACCCTACTTTTAATAAACACGTGCCTTGAATAATAATGCGCTTATTTTAGTAATAACCTTATCATAAAATACTTTTGAATTTCCCCTTTAGAACTGACTTTAGTGCCAAAAATTATTAGTCTTTGGTCAAAAGTTATAATAAGGTCTAGGAATAATAAGGTCTAGTTTAATAAGGTCTAGGAAATGGGGGCATTACTTCTATTTACAATTGAAAGCCCAGGCAGTAAGGGGTTAAGTGATTTACTCAAGGATATAGAATGGGTCAGATGCTGAGATAAATCATTTAGATTTTGTACCTTGCCCTCCACTACACTCCACCTGACCCTGAACTCTCTGAGGCATTTCTTAGAGTTCTTGAAAGGAAATTTCTATGATTGCCACATTTCACTTGAGTCAGCTCTCTGGTAGGTGCTTTGCCAATACCCATCAAAACACTCTGCCAAGAGTCTCTGTACCTCAAAAATCAGGGAAATTGGAAGGCAAGTGAATTTGTTTCCGGAAGCCTAAAGTCTCTCTCTGTTCCTACGTGATAACAAATTCACAGTTTCCCTTTTGAGCAACATTCTGAATCCATTCTGAAGTCACCTGAGTAAGAGCCTAATTCATTACTCTCATTCCTTCCTGCCTGATTAGCACGGTTTCAGATACAACACAGTCTAGTTTGACATTGATGGAGCTGGTATCAAGAGAACTGGCTATTTTTTCCCACTAGAAAATATACATGACTCTGAATACATGACTCTGACATGAGCTATGAGCTACTGAAAGCCACCTTTAAGTAGATTATCTGAATCTTATAGTAAGCTAGCATTGCTTATTTTTTCTTAATATTGATAAAAAGATACAGGCTTTATACCAAATTTTAGAATTGAGTTAAAAATGCTATATTCTTTTCAAAACATTTCAAAAGTTTTCATCAAAATATTCCCAAACTACTAGGATAATCCAGTCTACATCTAGTTAGATGGCTTTACAGAGGTTCTTTGATAAAACCAATTTTCAACTTGTAGATGTGATAAAATCATTTTAATAATAAGAAGCATAAATAGATAGATAAAAAGATAAATAACCTCACCCAGTTATATCCATGTGGATAGAAGCATACTATTGGCGATATTCATGCTCATTCTAAAATATTCCACAGCAATTAAAATAAGCCATTACCACTTAACATTAATTACATGGATTTCAGTACTTTGTTACTGAAGCCATAACCCCATCTCAGGGGCTTGTCTGCAAGGCTGTGGCCTTTCAAAAACTGGAACAGCAAAACAAATCCTGACATAAACCAATACAGGTCACAGCTGCTTTAGAGGGATAAAAAAGCTTAAAAGATTGAGCTGGCATTTTTCCCTCCCCAAGAAGAATAAAAGTCTCTACAAGTTAAACTGCTCCTTGTTTCCTACAAATGACATGATGGAATGTTTGCCAAAATTAGGAACTGAACTAGTCATATACTTATAATACATATAGATACAAAGATATACATAGATAATAGTTGTGTATCTAATAGTATAGCATACAGGCTCATGATGTAAAATACATTACTATTATGGGTTTTCATTTAAAAAAAGTCCTGAGAAGCATTGCAGTAGACTACCCTAAATTCCTTTAACTGCATGAGCTATAGGCAAAGGTAGCAAAACTGTATAGTAGTGACAATCACATGGGGAAGAGAGGGACTGAAGGAGAAAGTAGGATTAAAGGGGGAGGGATGGCCACAAGAGATTAAGATGATGGTTCATGGGTAACAAGGTGGTGGGAGAATCTCGGGGTAGACATATATATATATGCACATATATATATATATTATATATATATATATATGTGCAATCAACTAAAAAATAAAATAAAATTTTAAAAAAAGAAAGTACAATTAAGAAATGGGAAGCTGACTGGGAACGGGGTAAGGTGAGAAGTTCACCCTTTGGGTACCCCAACTACTAAGCACCTGTAGTTTCTAACTGCATTGTCTCCAAGAAGGCTGTCAGTAATAGCATGTGCAGCTCACATGGAAAAAGATATTATACATGTACAGTTATATCTGCATTGTCATAAATATAGATATCAGATATAAGTCAGGCCTTCCCAATGTCTACTGAGTAAATGAAAAAAAGAACAACCATTCAATAACAACATAATTATATTAGACTGAACACATGAAATCAATATGTAGATCAAAAGTGGCTGAATAACAGCAATTTTGAATGGCTCAACATGATAAAAATCACCAGAAGGCAGTGAAGGGGCAACTGAGCTGACCACCTGAAGAATGTCAAGCAGATTTGAATATCAGACCCACATTCCACACATTACAGCACAGCTGAAGAGATCTAGACCAACTTTCTATACACACAGTCTACCACTAACTTTATTCTGGAAGTGGGATTTTCTTTACTTTTTACTATTTTGCTCAGAATTTACAGGTATAATTACTGTAAGGAACCATAAGGAAAGAACTTTTAACAAAAAAATTTTCAATGGAAATACTCAAAATAGTACATATAAATGTGATTTTTTAAAACAGGTCACTATTCAACAAGAACACAACATGAAAATTTATTAAGGTCTCAGACTTGATTTTCCCCCCCATGAACAATTTTCTGACTAGAACGTGATTATATATGAAGAATTTTCCCCATATTTTCTTAGTTAGGTTCCTTAATTACCCCAGAGGGTAAGGACTAGTATTCACACTTTACAGATAAGAAAATGAATCATTTTAGAGATTCCCTTAGAGGGGAGGAAAGCCAATTTTGCTTGTCAATTTAATCTTTGGCTTCTGAGTACACTTCTGGTTGGCTGCAATATCTAGCCCACAAACACTTATGAAGCACTTATACAATGCTAGGTCCTTAACTGGGAATTTTTCTTGTGTTACTTTTCATCTTTTGGCAAATACTTTATCAGGGAGTTAAATCTTTCTAAAGTGTGCAAAAGCTTAGAAGTCAAAGTCATTATGCTCACGTGAGTCAAAAGTATACACCTCTGTTTGTAGAAAAAATTTCCTAAAGAACTGCTTTCATATACACTACTTTATGCTCTTTCAAATGTCATTTGTTAGAAAATGAGTAACAAGGACAATCCCTATATTACCCTTTCACTTAAATATCCCTATATCCTGAAGTTGTTGAAACACTTCTACGAGTTCATAAACAAAGACTCCAGACCTCCTGTTCCCTCTGTGGTATATGACTTATCTCCCAAAAATGTTTTTCCACAAAAGCTATGGACAATAGAAAGTGGTGATTGATCTTGAGCTCTTGATAATAGGAAGAGGTTTCCTCAGGTGCACATTTATAAATCAGTCTTGTTCACTGCTCTCAAGACTGCACTTAGAATAAACCTGGCACACAGTAGTAATCAATGAATGAATGGAAACAAGCAGGTGAATAATTTAAAGGGACATAAGGTCACTGAGGTCATCTCCTAAGACAAAGATTTTATAACCTCTCCTCAAGCCTGAAAGAAGTCAGGTGACTAGTTCAATGAACTAAGGAAAACTGTTATCTCAAAAATGACAAAATAAATTTAAGACCTTAATTTTAGGCTATGACTGTGATTGACAGTCATAGGAAACAGGAACGTAGCCTCTATCTCACTCAAGCTTAGGGTAGATTCTCAACCGCTGTATGGATTTGGCAAAATGGCTCTCCAGGCATTTACACTCCAGGGGCTGTATAAACATTGGAAATTCCTGTGGAAGACCATGGTCAGTTCTAAAGTAAAAGTGATATACATGAATGACTGGAGAACTGTTCAGTTCTCTGAAAGAAGCACCATTTTTACCAGACATTAAGTGTGGATTGATTTTTCAACCTTGCTAAATACTACTGGAAACAGTAAGTGGTGGAGACAAGTGGCCTATCTCTGTAGCTCCACGTGCCACTCTGTTGCCAAGAATTGAAGCAGTTGGTAGATTCACCTTGACAACAGTATTCCAGGAAGATCATGTCACCAGACCTCGAATGTGCTCGAATAGAAACATATTTATTCCACCACTGAATTTAGTTATTTCCCTTATGAATTCAAACCACTTCTTACACTCTCCATTTAGAAGAGGAAAACTTTAAAGACACTCATTTAGTTCAGAAGAAGCTCCAAGTATAAGTCTGTCCTATGAATTAATAGGGAGAGTTAGGTCTACATTGTTTGGATCTCTGCAAGAGGCCCACCTGCAAAGAGGGCACAGGCATAATTGATAACAAAGAATTAAGCACATGGCTCTGCCCTTTCCCCCAGTTCTGGGGGTACCTTCCCTTCTCCCTGCCTCCCCTTAGAATGCAAAGGTAGAAATGATCTGCGTTGTGTAAGAGCATGTTTTTATGCAGACTGCTTTAATTCCACAAAGTGAAATACAGGACTCGTATTTTCCAGAAGCACTGGGATGTCAAAACAAATTTAGAGTTCTCTGTGGATTGCAAATGAACCTTGAAGCAAAGATCTTTCTTTCAGTTGGGCATTATCATTAAGGATATGAGTTTTGTGAATAATATTGATCAAAAAACATTTAATTCATGCTTTTATTATTTCGGAGATTGATTACCAGGATGCCCATTTTGTTAGGTGGCCCAATAGATGTTCATATGATTGCAATCTGTTCAAAATGTAATTGCATGCCTGGGTGATAAGAGCCCAACAACTGAAGCGTGTCACCCTTTCTTCAGTTTCCCTGTCATTGATTAACAGTTAAATTTTGGATTAATTTAGGTATGACACAACTTGAATCTATGAAACATATTTCACTTTTTCTCTTGAAGGTTCAAATATTTTCTAAATTCTTTAACCAAAAAAAAAAAAAAAAAAAAAGGTAAGAAGCAACCTAAATGCCCCAAAACAGATGACTGGATGAAAAAAAGGTAGTATATATACATAATGGAATATTACTCATCAATTAAAAATGACAAATTTGATTTTAAGATAACATAGATGTACTTAGAAGAAATCATATTAGCAGAAACAAGTCAAAAAGAAAAAGGCAGAAACCAAATGGTTTCACTAATAAATGGGATATAGGAAAAAATAAACAAAAGCCATGAGGAAAAGCCACCAAACTGAAGCATACAACTTGGGGCAGGGAGAAAAGGGGGTACGGTAGGGAGGGTGGGGGGTGAATCCCTGAGATTACAGATGTTATAAATTTTAAAAATAAAAAAAAATAGTAAGAATATTACATAAGCAATGCAAAAATCTATCTTCCTGACCAAATAACAGACTTCTCTGTCCCATGAAACCTTTCCAAAATATAGTTAGGGCTCAAACTGAAAACAAGTAAGTATTACCCCTTTCTAGATTGTTTCAGATTGACCTGAGTTTGTGCCTGTTTAATTAGGATGAAAATGTACAAGTTCAATAAATTTAGTTCTCTTTCATGGTAATACAAGACCCAACATACAGACATATTCTCAGTTATAAATTATTTTTACTCACGATGTGGTGAGAATTTATTCTTCCAATAACTTCTGGTTTTAAGTGATATAGGTACATTTCAGATAATGAAGAAGACACATAAATAAGCTAAGGGGCATTTTCTTGAACCTTCACATTCCAGTTCAAGAGTCTTTTCTCTTAGGTGATTTCTCTGACCATAAATAAAACCAATTCATTTCTGATTTGCATTCTAATATAGGCTAAAATATTTAAGATTTTGTATTTCATTGTCCCTGTGACATTATCCCCTCCCCCATTGCCTCAGAATCATTCAGTTACGCCAAGGATGCTAGAAGACCTGAAGAAAACAAAACAACTGAGTATTCAAGTAGGTTATTTTTAGAACATGAAGTACAAAAAGCCAAAACACTTGTTAATTTCAATAACCAGTTTGGGGGACAGAAAAGACTTTTGGGTTCCTAAACTGTGGTTTAATTAGAAGGATAAATTCTGTAAAGTTTATATTATAAACAATAAAGTGTGGAACAATGTCAGCTTTCAGGGTCAGTGTGAGCCCCAGAGAAGATCAGTAGAACGTCTAGACTTTGTAGAGGCTTTGGAACAGGTTTGAAAGAGGCTTTGGAACAGGTTTGAAAGAGGTACTTCAGAAGAGAAGATGAATTCAACAAATGAAAGGTGGCTTGACAGGTGCCAAGGGGAGGTATAGTCCTCAACACTACAGTGTCTGACAAGCAGGCATCATCCAATAAACCGTGACTGAATGGGTGAACAAGAGAACTATAGATATTGGGGAGAAGGTGGCTTAGATAATAATCTACATTATCCAAATTGAATATGGAAGGAAGAAAAAACAAGAGGACAATGAAAGGAGGAACTCAACAGGATGGTGTTCCTTGGGGCTCCCCAGGTGTACCACAGGAGCAGCACCACCTACGCAAGAAATAATGTACCTGAATCTTAAGCGCCCCCTAATGGCTGATCCACAGAGCTACGGAGCTTGATACTCCCTTTTTTTGCTATCCCTTAAGACCAAGCATGTATATTCCCAAGAATTCCTGGTTTTAAGTTCAGAACTCCCTGAAATTCTTTCCCTGCAATATCTTTCTCAGTAATTCTTTAAATCTGTTTTGTCTTCTATCTTGTATTTTTTGCTCCAGCTATCTCTTCTCTTTCCCTTTCTCTCTCCTCCTCATCTCCCTTCTTTCTCATTTATGGAAACAAACTTGCTCATAGCAGATAATGTTAAAGGTCAAATACATGATGTATCAAAAAGGAGGATAAGGAAATACATTTCAGAATTAAGGAAGTCAGGCTCTTAAAATCAAAGTAAAATTTTAGAACAGCCATTATCCACGCCATCTTGTACTAAAGCTGTATAACCCCCCAAACACTAGATTAAAAAACATTTTCCACTCTAATGGTTATTGCTTATATTTTAATTAGGAACAAAGAAAATCTTTTTACTAATCTTTCTTTCCTTCTTTCTTTTTGCAAAGGCATGTGGTTTCTACTACAGGGTAAGTTGTTTACAGCACCATTCTTACGTTCTTACAAAGGATTTGCAATGGGCTTTTGCACCTCAATCTATCTGCCTGGTGAGGGGTTGGTATTGTTTTGATTCATGCTTGATATTCCTGAAAAATCACACTGAGTTATTTTAAGAATAACAGTTGCCAAACTTTCTGACAAGTCATAATGAATGGTTAAGTTCTGAAAGGTCGACCAGCTATCTTTTGGCTCCCATCTCCTCTTTAAACCAAGCTATTTTGAGAATTTCCATTCCTCATGCTCTTTTTCTTCCCAACTCTGACACTATTTGTATGCCCTCAGTAGCATTTTTTTTAACGCAGGAAAACTTAAAAAAGTTTCAAGATTGCAGAACAGCCTTATTATTTAATGATTGTGGGTCTTGTCTGGGAAAAACTCCAAACATAGATTTGCCATTTTAAGCAATTCCTTTGAATTCTCACTCTATTGTCAGCAATAGTCCTATATTATTGGTTTATTATTGATTTTTTTTCCTATCCCTTTACATAACTAGGCTCTCTGATTTCGTCTTCTCTCTTCTTATATCTCTATTTTCAAGTCCCTAAAGGACTGCATTATTTTAGCATATTGGCTTTTAGGGGACACCTCCACACATGTACACACACACAGCAGCACACAAAAACACTACCTTGCCATTACCACAAACCCATAATCTTCTCCCTCAGTGCCACAACTATTTCTTCCTCTAATCTTCCTTTTTCTCCTTCACCCTACTTTAATAAAATCAGCTGCCACATTCTATCAACTTTATTTTTAAAACATTTCACATTCATCTTTTCCTTCTTGTTGAAACTAGCCCTATTCTGTCTTGGGTCATGGTCTCATTGACTGTACTGTTACCCTCCTGGGCAGTTTTCCTGACACTTTCCTCATTCTCAGACCACCAGCAGCTGCCACCACACTCTGAATCCAGAGTAAATTATCCTGCCTATATTCTATGAGGGTAAGTAGGCTACTCCCATGCATTTAGGTACATCTCTCTTAATTCCAACAATCCTGCCTGACAAGTATTACTTTGTACATTTCACATGTAAGGTAACTGACTCTCCCAGAGGTTAAGTATTTTGTCCCAAACCCCCTCATTTGCAAGTGTTCAAGTCACTAGTCCTCAGAATCTGAAGAGGGAAGAGTAGTCTGCTTCCTTACAGGAAAGCAAATCCTTTGGATAACAAAGATTTAATGCTTCATTTCTTTAAAGTCAAGGAACTAGATATACTTACAATCATCACTATATCAAAGCTAATGGTTTTCAAGAGATGGGATTTAGACAAGGGAAGTATAAATCCAAGCAAGCACCTGCTCTCAGACTTGATAATCTGGCTGCTGAGAGCATGCATCTATGCACAGCACGTGCTAAATAAATACTTGCTTAAGCCAGGACCAGGGGGTGGAAGGAAAGTCCTTGTTATGCTCTCATTTTGGCTTGCTTTTAATTGTACTGTTTATTCAAAGGATGCTTCTTAATATAAAATGCTCCTCTGACACGTCCTCCTGACCAGTCCCAAACAATATCAGAACAATAATGTTAGGGGGAAAAAAGGCATTGAAAATACTGGGCTGTCTTCCAACCCGCAGGCTTATTTATTTTTTCCTAACTACAAGATAATTATTGCTGAATATTATTATGGGATTTTTCCATATGCCCTTTAGTTAGGATAGTGATGACCCATGATGCCTTTTAATGTACGCTGGTCTCCTGCCAGCTTACCTCATTCTACAACTTCATCTTTGGTTTTTATTTTTATGATTTTCCAAACCTCCCATGGCCTAATCAATAGCTCATTTGACCACTGCTCCTGTTGAGTACACACCTTGATGAGGATTCTTTGGAAAGAGTCTATTTCGCTTACTGTGGGCACAGTTAAAAGAAGTTCTTGCTATGTTCATCACTTTAGCAAAGAAGGACAAGTTCAAGGAAATTAGAGGCTGAACTTGACAGAGCTCTGGGTGCAGCTGCTGGCCCAGCTGTGCAACGATTCTCAACTGGTCCATTACCTCCAAAACTCAACCATTCAGCACAGCCTTCCCTAGTCCAGCACTCCTGTTGGTCTAATATATTTGGCAACAGCCATTATTTCAGAAATGAATGCTCATGTGTATTTATAGCAAATCGCATGCCTGCTCTATCAACAATTAAAGAGATTAGGATTCAGCAGACATATTCCTCTAATTAGGACAAGATGGAAGACAGAGCATATAGAATGCTGTGGTTTGGTCAATGTTTACTCTTCCCTAACAAGACTGCCATGCTGCTTCTCATCGGTCAAACAGTCACTCTAGGACCACCCCATCTACATGCCATTCACTTCCTGTCCATCCCATGGAATTTTCAAGCAGGGGACTCAGCACCTGACACTTAAAGTTTCCTCCTCCTCTCCCTCCAACTACAGCACAGACTCAGTGGACTGTTTTAAGGCTTGTTTTGAAATAACATGTGAACAGCACCATGTGGCCACAGTGAATTCATGCACTTACGTACTTGTCCTGAGTGCCAGGGCACACTGTGTGCTCCCACGTATGCAGGATCCCCTCTGAACAAAAGCCTGAACTCAGTGTCTGGGCCATAAATTCTATCTCGCCTTCCCTTGCCCATGCATTATTTAAGCCATCTCCTGGGTGAGCTGCAGGAGCATTTGCTCAGAGCAACAATCAGCAGGCACTTCCCGCACTGTTCTGACGGGAAATGTAGGCTATCTGAGAGAGCCACCCATTCAGTCTCAATAATAAAATATGATAATCTAATTTGGTAAAAATAAACTGTGAAATCAAAGATTTGAGGCAAAAACTTTAAAGATGCAATTCAGACGAGCAATCAATGCTTATTCAGTTTCTGTACCATCTCAGCTTTCTCCCTGTGCAGATGCTTAAGTGATGCTAAATTAAATAATTGACAAATTTTTAAAACTGTGGGAAATTACCATCTGTACTTAATTTTGAAATATAAAAAGGTCCATAGAAAACATCCTTTATGATTATTTTGTCTAATAACAGATATGAAACAATACAAACATCCCAGTCATAAAATATAATGTGTTTCAATCTGGCTTACATATTCAAATACAGTTTTTCAAAACAAAAGACCACAGGAGGAGCAAAATGCTGGGTTACCAATTTTTTTTTTTTTTATGAATGGTAAAAGAACTTGGTTTTTAGTTTAAAATCCACCTCTCTAAGCTTTCACCTCCCCACAAAACGAAAAACAAGCCAAAAACAAAACAAAACAAAAACCCAAAACTCACCCACAGGCTTCCTGTAGACAGTATAGATAATCACCACTTTTCCACATTTCTCTCCTGGATAAACACTAGGCTAAACTGTCCTCTCCTAGGAACTTTATTAAGGTCGATAACACGTTTATACAAAATAAACTCTACGACTGTAAATAAACATGCTTGAGGCTCCTATGAAAACACAGAAAAGAGAAACAAGCTCCCTGCGTGGGGACACACTGATAAATACATGGATAAAACAAGCTGAAACTTACACCAGACACTTCTCCCAGGTCCAGATCGGCAATAGCCCTAAGAGTACATTCTAGTTTTTTTTAATCCATGTTCTGCTCTTCTCACTGACGGGACTACTCAGGCACATGGTCAAGTTGCAGTCAGCTTCTCCCTCAGTGATGTATTAGAGCTGGGCTGATTTATCTTGTCTTTCTGCAGCATATTAGCACTAATGTTCCTGCGTATGCATCCTACCTTTCTTTAGCCGGAGCCCGGCTTTATCATTGGTAATCTAAATTAAAGAGCCAGTGAACAGAGCAGGGTTGTTGTCCCCCACCCCTCCCTGTTTTCCATGAAACAATTGCCAGGCAGTCATTCCCGGACAAGGATCCCACTGTTTATTCTATTGAGCCTCCCCTTCAATATCCCATTGAGACTGGAAGTCAGTCGCAAAAGAATAGGTCCGGTGAGACTGTCTTAGTTCAAAGGTCTATTTATGATTTATTCTCTCAAACGGTTCAGATGGCCTCGGGAAATACTAGAGAGAGCTATCATTTGCCAGTTTTTCAGCCCAGAGCACAGAATTGACACTATTTACAAAAACAGAGTAACTTGATACTCCGCTTACTGCTCAAGGAACCATGCACCTTTTGATGACTTTTTTCTGAGAAATCTCTTCCTTTACCCACTGATATTTATTTTACATATGCATGCTGAAGTGCTTGTTTTAATAAGGAAGAGGAGTGCTATGATTTAGCGCCTTGCATGCAAGAAGCATAAAAATCTCATAAAAATTGGGGAGAATCAGTCAAACAAATCATTAGTAACCTGTAACCTTCCATCAACAAACAGCAGTTGAAGCAGGATCAAGAGGCTGCCTTCAATTCGGGAGTTGTCAATTCCATTCTTTAAGACACACTTGAAATCTCTATCTCAAGTACATTTTCATATGCAAGTTTTAATCTCTTGAAAATTTTGCTGTTTTAGCAGCATCTCAATGCTTTAAAAACTCAAATTTCAAATGATAACTGAAATAATTTTTAAGGTTCTTTTCTAAATTAAAGCAATAGAACTTTTCAACAACTGAAGCAGCAGATATTGATGAATAATTAAATTTTGACTCTTTTGTTAAACAAACACATGATTTTTTCATAATTTTAAGCAAGTGTATTGCTTCTTTTTTAATTTTTCACCTTTTAAAATGAACCAATACGTTCATTTCCAATAAGGCAAAAGACAGACTTTTGGCAGCTTTATAATACTCAATTCTCTAATTCCTTGACATTTATAGTACCTCAATTTTTAATTATAAAATCAGGTCTCATCAGAAATATACTAATTTGAGGCACTGTAGCAATTTTCCCACCTCTACAAAAGACAGTGTTAAATATCAAATGATAACCACTTTGTTGGAGGATATCAAGCAGCCATTTTTTTGGGGAAAAAAGCTAGGTTTCTATGGAAAGGTGAGCCAACCTTATAAGGCCATAAGGGCCATGCCAGCCAGAAGTCAACCATATATGGCATCATTGGCCATCAGCCAGCAACATCCCCTGATATGGCAAAGCCCCTCACTAGCCAGATAAGACTCTTATCTCTTAGCCCCTTACTAGCCAACCCAAATGGCTCACATATCCCCAAGCCCCTCGCTAAAGGATAAAAGAGAACCACTGCGTGGGGGCTCAGGGTCCTCACTCGCCCTCATGTAGCCGCTGCATCGGTGATCCACGTTCAGTGCTGGACCCTGACTTAAGTCAGAAAATAAACACCTCTTGCCTTTGCATCATCCGTGTGCTGTTGCTGCTGGAATTCTGGATTGGCATTTTAACAACAGTATCAAGCTTTTCTACTTCTCACCTTTTTTTTTTAATTGCAATGAAGAGAAATAATACTTGGGAGGGCAACTTAAAGACAATTCAGGGTGTCAGTTTTTTCTAGATTGCATCTCTGGGTTAAACTTTAATGTTTACATGCAATTTTACCCTCTAGAATTTAGTTATAATGAAACTGTTCTTCAAATATCCAGAGTAACTGCTTTTAAATTTTAAATCTGTTCTTTTCACTTTGATGCTTAAAATTCTACATAACTTCCCATTATTCTCAGGAGGAAAGCCAAAATTTTTGTCACAACCTTCAAGGACTACATTTTACTTCACTGGGAAGATAAGCCCACCTTCCCAGAACTGACTGGCTGGGATTCAGAATAATCAATCAATCAAGTATTGAACCCCTTCTCTTTACTATGTCCGAGCACTGATACAGCAATACAAGGGAATTCCAGAGGCAGATTCATAGACTCCTTTTTCTTTAGTTTGAAAGTGACACACATAAATAAGATTTTACTGCTTTACAAATCAGCTTATGAACTATGACAAAATCAATATGAAGCAAGCCAGACTCAAAAATGCAAAGTGAAGATTAAAATCAAGTATTAAGAGGAATAAGATGAAATTAATCATTTGATGTATGCTAATTGAAATTGACATAGGCTGGAGGAAAAAGGAGAAACAAGAAGAAGAAATTCTTAAAACTGTCTGGTCCTAATGTGACAGTTTCGGTGTCTATGGCTTAATTCAGCTACATTAGTCTGAGTTTACGTTTTTTTAAAGTCAGCTATCCCTGAATTGTGGTTCTTAGTTTCTTCAATAAATAATTCCTATATACTCTTTATATTACCATTGTATCGTATTCATTATACAACTTTCTTTCAGGTTCCTTTCATTTTAATGACCAAAAGAACCACCTGATAAACACTGGCAATTTTTAAGATATCCCAATGGATCCCAATTTCACAGAGCCCTAAAAATAAAGAATTTCCATAACCAAAGATCTATTTTGCAGTTAATCAGGAGCATAATGATTTTTACTGCAACCTGTATGTAAATTTTAGGCATCAAATAATATAAACACCTAAAGATATATGAAGTATTCACTGCATGATGAGAACTTGAGATTGGGTCAGTGCATAAAGAATTGACATTCCAAGAATCCAGAATATTTTGTACACTTCATGTTATAGTCCTGAACATTCATACCACTAAAGCCTCATCTTGGAAGAAATCTGGACTCTGAAACCAAACTGCTTGTGCTCAAATCACAGATCTGCCACCTCTAGCTGGATGACCTCAGGTAAAATACTTAAAACTCACTGTAAGGAGTGTGTGTGTTTTAAATTTAACCATAAAGTGAGATGATAGTGATTTGCTTCTAGTCATAAAAGTAATTCATAGCAGATCAACTTTCTCACAGATAATAATTATAAACCCCGGAAAAAGTACTTTAAAAAACAACTACCTCAAGGTACTGGAAAGTAGCCATGAGCAGGCAGAAACTAAAGGGTGGTGGGGGTGGCTGACATATGGGAGAATGTCATAAATGATCCCCTCCTTTTTTTTCTTTTCAACTACAGCTTTTCATCTAGTTCCACAGCAGTTCCACAGAGTCACTAGATCTCAGTTAAAACTTGCCATCTTGCTGACCGAAGAACCAGAGAGCAGGCCCAAGGACAGCCACTGGAACATGCAACAGTGGACCTAGCCAAAGAGGGAAGCTCTGATTTAGTATCCAACTCTGACCACACTTTCAGCTGCTCCCACTGCTCCATATGTGCAAACATATCCTTGCAGCCCAAGGGAGGTGGGGAGAACAAAATAGATTTTTGTCCATCACTGGGAAGACAAATTGGAATTTCAGTTCTCTCAAGGCAACTACCCGCTAAGAGACAATCAATAGCCTTTAAGGTATATGACAGACTTTAGAACCTTTTTATCACTTACAATGTCCAGGATACATTCCAAAATTACTAGCTATGTCACACACACACACACACAAATATGAAAACGATACCTACCTTCAAACAAAAGGTAATCTATAAACACAAATTCTGAGGCAATACAGGTATGAGATTTTTTAAAGGATTTTGAAACACATAAAGTAAATCTTGTTATTTTATACCAAACACAAATCCTAATGTTGAAGGATATACAATAAATCTTAGTACAGAAGAAAAAAAACCATGTAGAAACTTAAACATAATACAAAATCCACAAGGTAATTCACTGGAGGATCTTACCTCATATTGGAAAATAATAAAATCTCCATAAACTAGAAAATAGAAGCAAGATAAATTATCCAAATAAAGAAAAAAAAACACATAAAATGGAGAGAGCCACAGGGTCAGTCCAGTGGAATGTAACATCATTAGGTCTAATGTCTGTGTAGCTGAAATTCCAGAAGGATAGAAGGAAATATGGGTGGAATACAAATATTTATAGATATAATGGCCCTGAACTTGCAAAATTTGTTTTAAAAAGACATAAATTTACAAAGTAAGAAATCTCAGCAAGCCTGAAACAAGATAAAAAGTGAAAAGTAAAACAAAATAAAAACCCAGACTAAGCCACATCATATTTAAAATGATAAAATTCAAAGATAAAGAAAAAAATTTTAAGGCAATTGGGAAGACTGGCATGTTACATACAGGAGAAAGCTGTAACTTCCATGAAAAGTAATGGAAGCTGGCAGATAATGGGATTCCATCTTTAAAGTGCCAACATGAAAAGCAACAACTGTCAAGCTAGAATTCTATATCCTACAAAAACCTCCCTAGATGACAAAGGTTAAATGAAGACATTTGCAGGAAAACAAAAGCTAAGATGTTAACTGATAGCAAAATTCAACATGTGGAGAAAAGTTCTCCAGTATAAAGGGAAATCACATTCATAATTGAAGGGATGAAAGGAGTGAAGATAACTGAAGGTGGCAAATATGTGAGTAAATATAAAAGATACATGTGCTTTTTTTCAATTGTTTAAAAGACATGCAGCTATTTATTTAAACATTTTAACACTATTGTATGGTTTACAAAATAAATCAATGTAACACACATGATAGCAATAGTACAAAGGAAGGGATGGTAGTAACAAGGAGCCATGCTGTTGGCCCATGTTTGATAGAAAACAGTATGATAGTAATCCTAAGTAGAAAGCAAAATCCTAAAAATACATGCAGTAATCCTCAGAGCAACCACTAAAAAGTAATGTAAAATTATACAATTTTTCTAAAAAGCCAATAGAAAAATAAAAGTAGTATTTGTGACAGTCTTTGATGATCTCACTAAGATTTTTTTCTAGAAGAACGTCACCAAGCAGCTGTGAGGAGTGCAACTAGGTGATAGTGTCCAGTGGCAATGTCCATGGGATCCATGTGAGTGGATCAAAGCTAAGTTCCATGCCATTGTCTAAAAACTAAACATGGCGGGAATATTAGCACTTGGCCATTTCTGCCAAACTCACTCACAGGCCATCTTTGCACCAAAGTTTGCCTTTCAGGCTGACCAGACTTTTTCAAAACAGCACCTCATTTTGAGACTCCTTCTAGGCAATCTTTCTTTCCAACATGCTCCTTTCTGTTAAATCTTCCTTTAACAAGTGTCAGACAACCTGTTCTCTCCTCTCTTGACCTTTTGAGGGCAGTATACCCAGTAAGTCCTTTTATAACTCCAATTTCCATCTGCTTATAACTTATAACTACAATTTACATCTGCTTCTAGAAGAACCAAAGAATGCAGAATTCTAAAAAAATATTCAATGAATCTAAAATAACCCAAGAAAGGAAAAGCAAGGAACAAAAAAATAAATGGAACAAAATGAAAATGAACTCAGTACTCCAATAAAAGCAGAAACTGCCAGAATGGATAAAAATTAAATTCATCTATATGTTTTTTCATATCTTTTAAATACAAAAAACCCCAGACAGTCTGCAAATAAACATTTTATCAAAGATTTATATATGAAAAGACAAAGATTAAAAAGTTACAGTAGCACAAAGCTTTCATGGTAAATTCTATCAAACATTTAAGGAAAAAATAATACCACTCTGACACAAACTTTTTTAGAAAATAGAGCAATATGGAACACTCTCCAACTCATTTTAAGTTATCAGAGCATAACTGATAACAAAATCTCACTATACAAAAATTACTGGTGAATATAGAGATGAAAATCTCTAGCAACTATTTGCCAATAAATTTGGTAACATAGAGAGTACAGTCAACCTTTCGACATCATGACCAAGGAGAGTTTATTTCAGGAATGTAAAAGAGTTTTAACACTTAAAAACCAATCATTAATTCCATATTATTAGAATAAAATAGAAAAACCCACATAGAAATATAATTTATAAAAAACATAACATTCAATACCAATTCATGATAAAAGCTTTTGGCAAACTAAAAACAGAAGGGTATTTCCTCAATCTGCAGCTAAAATATTTATATGGTAACACCATATAAGCTTTTCCTCTAAAATCAGTAACAAGAAAACTAATACCCATCATTCCTAAGCACCCTTGTGCTAAAGGCCCAAACCACTACTTTAAAGCAGGAAAAATAAATAAAATGCATAAAGATTAAAAAGGAAGAAGTAAGATTCTTGTTATTTGCAGATGACATGATTATTTATATAGAAAAAATCTAAGGAATATAAATAGGAAAACAGGCACCGTGGCATGCAGTTTTTACAAGAATTAAATGACTGCAAGTCTGAAATGTGTTGCGAACTGTGTCTGTCACACAGTAAGGCACTACACAAGCACAAATAAAAACCCAAAAAGTCTAAATATAAAATCTGGAAGCATTGCATACTAGTTTGTTGACAATAAGGACAGACTTACTCATTAGAATAGCTAACAAATCATTAATATCTTAATGATTAAGGACCCAGGTTATGAAAATGTCTAGGGCAAGTCCCTAGGAAATGGCTGGCACTTACTGACCTTCCTGAAAATAAAAAGATGAGGTAGGTTACAGTGTGTCACTGTCTAAAGAGTTACTTCTTTTATATATGACCTAATGTCTGTATAGTCATTAAATAAATCCAGTTGTTTTTAGTGAATATATACCTTATAACACATACCTCTCAAAGACAACTATACATGAATTTAAGTATAAAAAGCAGTTGGCATTATTGTATTTATGGGACAATTCCATTTTAAGACAAGAAGATACACATGCAATATGATCATTGATACATAGAAAAAATAGCTGAAAATATACAATTAAAAGTGTTAATAGTTTAGAACTGTAGGAGTGGAGATAACTTTCATTTTTCTTATGTACTGAATATCTTTAATATATTACTTGAACTTTAATAATGCTGATTAAATATTTTTTCTTTGCAAATTAAAAAATAAAGAAAAATCCCTTACTAATGCAAAAATATATAAACATGTAAAAGTCACATGTTTAGAGTCTTTTCTATAACAAATAAGATCAAAAGAATTCTTTTGTGTTCTGTAAACAAAGTTAGAATTTTATTTTAGACTTCAAGATCACAGTTCCAGTATTTCTTCTTCTAAGATCCTTCCTAGTCTAGCACCTCCCTTCTCCCCATGTGAAGAATGAAGAGAATAATGCTCCAGAGTGCCAACCAGATCCACTCTGACCTAGAACTCAGGTTCATCCTGACTCTAGGAATTGGTTCCCCAACTTCCGTTCCTAGATGCATGGAAAGTCAGAGAGAGGAATATGGCAGAGGTAATTTATGACAACTAGAAGTAAAGATTTTTATTAGAATGACCCTACAAAATGTGTAATTAATCTATCACCTTCCAGGCAAGGAAACTAAAAATAAGGAATGTGGTCAGATTATTAAGTTACCATGTGACCACAGCAAGTCTCTTGAGTTTCAGAGTAACATTCTTTCCATTACAACAGGGAGAGGGCTTAGAGTGTGCACCTTATTGATTCTGGGCTAAAGCCTTCAGGAACAAAGTGGGTACATTAGGATGCAGGCTCAGCTGGGTCTGTGAGGGCTCAACCTTCTGCCTTTATTACAGACCAAATTGGAGTGCAAACATCAAAAACTGACTGTTAGTCATTTACTTTCATTACTAGTGTTCCAAAAGAGGCATATACACCTTCTTTACAAATCATCCATTAGATGAAAGAGAGAATGTTTCCCATTTGAGATAGGCCTTCTGGTCACATCAGGCAGAGATGCTTTCAGTCTATAACACCAATGAAGGGCTCTTGTTGGAATATGTTCCACATAAGCAGTAGGAAATCTGAAGATATTTAAATAAGTGCAGAGCATTCTATTATGCATTGCAGTACTTTTTATTTTTAAAATAGTGTAAACTATGAATCAGTTTCTAAAGTTTAATTGTAAATGAACAATTAGGCTCTAGAAGTACTTACAATCAATAAATCAGATATTAATTCAATCAATTTGTCCTGACAAACTTATCCAGACTGATAAAGACATCCATCATTCCGCTTGGTTTAAAAAAGAAAAAACTCCAAAAGATCAGTCAAAATAGCATTCCCAAAGACTATGAGCTAAAACCCATACATAAAACCTAAAAGAATTGACATATAAATAAAAACCATTTTACCTAATAATCACTGATTACTGGTTATAATGTACTCAGAATGACACAACTGTTGCTTTTCTTCAACATCAAAATTTTTTCTCAAATAACAGACAAGGCTTCCAACAAACTAGTTCAAGTTCTTCGAGCATTCAGTATGTTACAGGAATATATCTTGGGGTTCCGTAGAGGCACATTCGTTAGAAGCTAAAGGGGGATATGAGTGGCACTCTGGTTGAACTTAAATTCTACTCTTATTTTATTGTACTGTTCCCCTCTCCCGATACTTCAATACTAATGATTTTCCAGCACTAAAGCATCTAAAACTTTGATCTTTCATGAAAACTCAGTAGGATGAAAAAAACCTTCCAGCTGAACAAACAGACTAAGGCAGAAAGACCATCTCTTTAACATTTGCCACAGAATAATGTAGCATCTGCCCTGACTCCACCTCAGTACTTCATTAAAGTGATGTCGTTCAAAATATGCAAATGATAGTAATAATTTGAACAAACAAATGAATTAGGTGAGACTCTATAGGCAATTTACTCAAGGCAATTAAGAATGCTAAATCAAACAAATTATTATTTTAAATGGCAAGTAAGCTTTAATTAAACTTGATTTCTATACTAAAAATGAAACTACTAACTCGACAGAAGGAAGCCAATGTGAATTAAGTGTCAAGAAGCGGGGAAAGGATGTACCCTCTGACTTCTGATTTGAAAGATTAGGACCAAGCATCACGCTCTTTCACTGGATGCTGGCTCAGAGAGCAGCATTTCTGCATTGGAATTTAGAATTAATAGAATATATTTGGGATGCCTCAAGCAAGAGCTTGAGGTAAAGATGGTAAAGATGCTAAGCAAAAACAGAATTAACCAAAATCCAAGGTAGTTTCTCTCCAACTCTCATCTCAGTTTATGTTTATCATTAAGAAAGAGAACCCATTGACCATAGCCTTCAAGGATCCAGAGTCCTTCAGAGTCCAGAGTGGGGGACACGCTGGTTTGCAGCAAAATGTTCATAGTTGCACAATCACCATGCCCCACACATATGTATGAACAACCAAACCAGTGGACCCCAATCAATAAGCTTGGAAATAAAGGTGTCCATTGAGGAGAAAATCTCCGTCACTGACCTGAGATGCACAAGACTGAAAACAGACCACATGTATGACTTTAGTTCTACAGAAGAACAAACAAGAATAGTCAATTTTAAATACTTCCAATTAGTCTCCAAGATAAGTCCATGTCTCTTCCCTTTTTAATGTCCTGTCCCAGCAATTTTAATGAGACACTGCTGAGACCCCAGCCACCTGCACTGGCAACCAATCCAAAGCCTCCCCATAACCACCTTTCTTCTTTTCCACATGAAGCCCCTCGCCTGGTTTAGCCTTCTGGGTCTTCCCTTCTTCCACCTTCAGTCCAGCGTGCCACAGGAGCACACACTGTGTCCTCTCGCCTTCGCTCCTGGCTTCCTTCTGGTCAGGCAGGATGGCCCAGGGTAGGAGCCCAGGAGGAAGCTGGGAGCATGAGCTGGGTGGTGGCAGGACAAAGCAGGGAGGGGCCAGGCACAGGCTGGAGAAGCCACCCTAGGTCACTACCTCTGGTATCTGGACCCAGTTTCCCTGCCATGCAACACCATTTTCAGTTTCCCTAAACAGTCTGCCCCACAGTGACTCTGGAACAACAACAGTGGGAAGAATAAGCCCATGGAGAATTAGTGTACTACTAATTCTTCTCCTGCTCCTGATGCTTCCCAGAATCAGATCCACTCATTCGTTCATCATTTAGTCACTTTCAACAGACCCTGTACTATGCTCAGGGCCTATGAGGAGATACCATTCTGTCCTCAAGTTGCTCACATTCCAGAGACAGGAAACATGCCAATTAGCAATTAGAGAAAAAATGCACTGGAGCATGGAGCATCTGAGGAGTGAGAAGGTCAGGCAGGGGAGGGGACAGAGAAAGCTGCCTGTGACCCAACATAAGCCTCAGTAAAATGTGTTTACTCCTCTGACCCACCCAAAAATAAGCTGTGTGAAAAGAGCTTTGTCTTCTGTACTAGAGCAGAAACCCAGGAAGGTTGAACCCCCTGTGTCTAGCACAGTGTGCAGTGTGCTGGGAGGGTTCAACAAAGAGTTGCTGAGTAAATGAACAATCTAAAAGAATCTTTACTTGGGACATTTTTTGAACAGGATCCTGGTGAGTGAGGCTCTCGGAGGTCATATAACAATCTAATCCTCTAGAATTTAAAGATAAGGAACTTTTTAAAAAATGTTTTTTGCATAGGGTAATTAATTGCACACAGAAAGCATGCTGGGCCTATCAAACATTTGCAGGTAAATGGGTAGATAAAATGAGATATAGGCAATGGAGTAGTTATTCAGCAATTAGAAACAAAATGACTAGTGGCAAACACTACACCAGGGATGGATCTCTGGAACATTATGCTCAGTGAAAAAAGCCAGATATTGAGAGCACATACCTTTTGATTCCACTGGTAAGAAATATCCAGAAAAAGGCAAATTTATAGACAGAAAGCATATCAGTGACTGCCTGAGCTGGGGATGGAAGTAAATTATTTGTAAATTGGCCCGAGAGATCTTACAGAGGAAGAAATTACTCTAAAACTTGATTGTGGTGATAGTAGCACCAATTTGTAAAGAGCATCATGGAATCCTACACTTGAAATAAGTGAATTTTAGGATATATGAAATAGATCTCAATGAAGCTGTTTCAAAGTTTTATAAAGGGAGTCCTAAGTTACAGGTTTATCCATATGCTGCCATGAAAGGGCTGGTATGTTTTTTGGGGAAAAAAAGAGAGACAAAGCACAGATTTAAAAACTTGAAAAGCCCACTCACCTTCTAATTCCAAGTCCCATTGTCTTTCACTATCCTTCCTGAAGAATCTACTTGTAGATGGAAAGCAGGTTAGTGGTTGCCAGGGTTGGAAGAAGAGGGTGGTGTGGAGTGACCGCTTAGTGGGCTGTCATTTCTTTATGAGGTAATGAAAAGGTTGTGGAACTAGACAGTGGAAATTTAATTTAATTTTCTAAATGCCATTCTATGGGATGGTTTAAATTGATCAAACTGGTAAATTTTATGTAATGTGTCTTTTACTATATATATATATATATATATATATATTTAAGTCTACTTTTAATAAAGACAGTTGACGATCTTCACTTTATCTGCCAAATTCATTCCCTGATTGTCCCAGAGGGGTCAGCTGCTATCCCCAATCATCTCAATTCAGGACATCTTAGCACAGGTGACAATAGGGCACTAAGCAGTGTATTCAATACACTCTTATCACTTCCCTCTAGTTGCCAAATACCAGGCACTAATTTAAAAAAATCTGGGCTTAGTTTGCATTTTAATCCTACCCACTTGAAACTGACAGGTATTATTCAAAACAACACATGCAGGTACCTTCCCTGAGCTGTCAGCATCTCATTAAGAGCTGCTCCCTGACATATATTTAGCCATGGCGTATTATGAAACACTTGCTACTCAGTCAGAATTACTACAGGCCCATAAACCTCTAAGACATCTTGTTTACATAGAATCCAAAGCAATTCTTCCTTATTGCAAAGGCTCTAGGTTACTAGCAGTGAGAATTCCTAGAATGCTTATCACACCATAGGAATCAGTATTCCTGTCAGACCATCTTTGTGATTAGTGAAAATGTTCTTTCCTTCTTCCCAATAAGAAGATAAATGGTCAAGGATGCTAATTTATATAAGACTAGGATAGGGTTTGGTGTATATAGAAAACAAGGCTTATTAGCTATAAAATATTATCTATGTCAAATGTGACATGAAGCTGATTCTTCTATTTTCAGACTGCCTAAAATATGCCTGGTAATGCCTATTTTGTTGTTTTGTTTTTTTTAACCCTCAGGTTTGCCTTTATGAAATAAAATTTAGAGAGCAATTACTCAATGCCAAATGTCTAAAGTTCCTAGGAGGAAATAATTTACTGCCAGCCAAAAATCAGAGGAACACACTTGCTGAATTTTTTAATTGTGTTTTTCAGATGCTGGATCATTTCATTTTCCGAGCATTAAAAACAATCATAGTCAAGCATACCAATAAAAATAATTGAATCTCAGACTTAAGAGCATACAGCTGATTCACCATTGAGGTGGAGGAGAGGAAGGAGGCAAACAAGAGAAGGTGAGAAGTTCAGAAGTAATTTCCTCTTCATGAAAAGCAGAGCTTGCCTCACAGAAAAAAAGCTCAAGATGGGAGTGTGTCCTTGTTTCTTGAATATCTCCACCTCAGGGCTCATCTCCCATGTGACACCACAAAACCATCAACAGGCATCAGAGACTTAACTCAGGCCTCTGCCCCAGGTCTCAACACACCCAGCATAGGACTCTGAGATGTGGTTTCCAACACAGGACGGGGGGAACACAGTCACCCTGCCCTTGAAAGATCATGTCTTCTCCAGTGTCCCAGGGTACTGGGCACAGACAGAGCACAGACTTACCCAGCAGGGTACACTGCCCAACCATAAGATACAGCCTAACTCGGAGTGTATGCTAGATACTTATCAACAGCACCCAGTCTCAAAGATGGAGTTTCTTCTGTATGTAAAACAACACAAATATATTGATCTTGCCATAAAAGGATTTACAATTTAATGGCAAAAATATCGGTACATGTCAGAGATAAGCTACACAACCACCTGGTATCAGAGCAGGAGCTACTTCTGCAAACACAGCTTGTTTAAGGCTGTTGAGACTGAGGTGGTGGTCATAAAAAAGGCCTTTACAGGTAAAAAATCCTTGGGTAAATTACTTAAATTTCTGAGCATCAGTCTTCTAATCTTGAAAATGGGAATTCAGGTCCACAATCTCAAAGTCAAATATTTGAAATATCTGAAATGAAATACATGAATAATCACATGAACGGGATAGCCTATAAATAGCCTCACATCCTTAAAAATAGTACCTATTTTTCCCTTAACTCAAGAGACTGACATTTGCCTTCATCTGATTCTTTACCCTTGCTCCTAAAGTAATTATCCAATTACTTTCAAAACCTGATATTATTCCTGGCAATGCCACTTCTTCCAGTCTATATTCACCCAATACAAGGCCTCGTATTTAGTTGATATACCTCCTCCAGCTTCTCCCTTAAAGTAGCCTGCATTCCATAGCCACATCATTCTGATTAATTATTACTGCGATTACTTTAAAAACTTCAAAGATTCACCTCTGTTGGCAGGAATAACCTCAGATTTCTCGGCTTAAATCCATACCCATTTTCTTGGGTTCTAATCCACCACTTCCATATTTTGACAGTGTTAAGTAAGATTCCTCTGCCCAGTGGAATCATCTAAAATACCCTCCCCTTCCTTTTGGCTTTCTCAAATCCTACCTGCCTTTCAAAAGCCCAAAATAACCCTTACCCCCTTCCTAAGATGAAACTCACCAAAAAGTGATTTGTCTCTCTTTACCTTGCTTAAGCTTAAATCATTCTCAAGCACCTCTACCATGCTGGACCATAATCTCGAGCGAGAGAGACTAAGCTTATGTCTTCTCAGAAAGCCTTTCCTCACACATAACAGGTGATCTATATATACTTGCTGGATAACTAATTTCCTGGCCTCCAGAGTAAAATGTCCACAATAGCTACTTCATAAATGACATACTCTATAGCAAGTATTTATTTAATGTAAAAGAAAATATTATAGGAAAAGAGAGCCAATACACTTTTTAATAGCAGTTGCAGGAAAATAAAAATTTAAACATCTTTACATTGTCATTATTTTTAGTAAAGTGAAGACTTTTTTTTAATAACAATTTTTGTTCAGGAGTTTGGGTGTGTGTTTTCAGCCAACATGTAGATTTGGAAGCTTGCTTTGGGAATTGTTTCCTTGTTAATAATTAAATTCTAAATGGGCATTTTGAGATGTGGCAGTAACTATCCACATTCTATGGTCTTGTAATTACTCAAGTGTAATTAGAATAGGGGGAGGGTTTAGAATAGGCAGAATGTTTCCTATCAAATACCATCTGTATTGGAAATTCTTAATATGGGAATCATGAAGGGGTATTGGAGGCACTTCATGAAGTTCATGTATGAAATGATAAAATTTTGTGGAAAAATGCAGGTTCATTTTTCCAAGGAGAGGGTCTTTATCTTTCATCAGATTCTCAAAATAATTCTGGAAACAAGGCTAACTCAAGATTTCATCTTAGCACATTTGCTTTTATTCTCATTTAGAGGTTTCACTTTAGGGGAAACCCTGGATCAGCAAACGGCTAACATCAAGGCTGGTCTGGCTCTGCCCACCACCGAACCTAATGACCTTAGGATCTGTAAGTTCTCTGGATCTGCTTCTGGGCCTCTCATAAAAGCAGAAAGTGCAAAGCTACCAAAATCACTTCCTTACAAATGGCCTAAAGAGGCAGGAAATCTCAATGATTTTTCAATGAAATTGAAATTTCATTGCTATAAAAGATATACAATATTAATTTTGGCTAAAGATTGGGCCTAGGTGTTGATAAATACTGAGTGTCCACAGTGTGAAAGTTACTGATGAGTGCTTCTCACTCATCTCTTAAGACTTGGCCATTACTGGGCAGTCCTTCTGCCCCTACTCAACAGTGTTCAGAATCCTAGTAGGTAAAGTGGCCAGTGAAAGGATGGAGAACTAAGGGGATGGTGCTGAGGACCAAAAAATATGTGATTCAGCATGAAGGGAGGTCAAGTGGAAACATAGCACTCACTGACAGTCACAGTGATTGGCTGATTTGTCCTCATAGGTGAGTATCCACTTGCTCCCTTGCCTTCCAGAACTGCACGCTCAGGTAAGAGAACTTTTCTCTCTAGAGGAAAATCTTTCTTTGAAGCCATGTAAGAAGCTCTATTCCCGCTCAGGTTCTTTGAGCTAGCTCTCACAGGGATAGTCAAAAACAAACCAAAACAAAGCAAACAATCATAGATACTTAATGGAAGGGGATACATGCAGACAGTTTGAACCCAAGGATAATCTGAATATAATTCTGCAAAGGCTCAAAGGTTTCAATGTAATAAGGGTTTTAGGAGAGCTTTGACTTGTAGAGGAAACACAAAACAAAGTATTCAAGTGAAAACAGGATTTCAGCACTCGAGATACAGAAAATATGATCTTGGTCATTTTATCATCCCTTAGTCCATTAATTTTCACCTTAATGTTTTCTGAACTTTTATATTAACTCTGAATCTTTCACATGTACCCAACTTACTTCTTGATTTAAACAATCCCTCCTTGGGTTGAAACCCATTATTATATTCTTGGCATGTCATTTGAATGATGGTGTGTCCCTCCAAAATATACAATAAATATTCTATGAATAAATAAATGGAAATTTCTCCCTAAAGTCTAAGATGGTGGTAAAGTCAATAACCTGACTTTCTAAAAGAGCTAATCAATTTTTCCTAGTCCTAAACATGCTACATTTATTTTCAGAATATTTTTTTCGCTAGATGTAAAAGTATAAATGAGGATTCTTAATTTGTTGCTGATAACCTGTAGGCAGACGCATGGATATCTAAGGCAGGAAAGAGCTATTCTCTGATGTATGAGTGAGAAGGGTTAGGAGATAATGTTACTTATTGCCTACACTAAGAAATTTTTTTAAAAGGCGTAATTGAGACATTGTACAAATAAATGAGATTGGTTTTCTCCAATACATGTTTCCTGCAATCCTTCCAGTTGACATCCCCCTTGCACGTTTGGTATATTGTGGATATGCTATTCCATTCTGGAATTGACATAAATTTGCATATGTTGAGCAAAATGTCCAGGTTAGATCACATGTTTGGGGTGCACAATTACCTTCAAACTGTATGAAAAATATATATGCCAAATTTTTGGAATCATCTCCAGACTTAGAGATCCTACAATAAAAAAAAATCAGTAATAAAAATCACTAAATATGGAACTCATCGCTTCATGCTCAGAAAGATTTTGTTTATTTAAGATAATAACTTTATACCATATGTGAGAATTCCTTACACAAAGCTGCCTCTGGATTCTTCTTGCCTATTGGTCATAAATCAAATATTCAAAAACTGAGTCATGTAATATTGCTCATTTTCCTCTAAGTCAATCACTCCAGAGAAAACAAAAGTGGGAAATGATAAATTATCTTTCATCCTGATTTCACGGTGCATTTAAAATTAGGTTATTTGGTCATTTGTTCTTAGGGGTCATTATCATGGCTTTGATCTCCCTATGAAGGATGGGAGAATGTTCTTTTTCACATCACGGTCAGTGTAGAGAAATAAACATGTCTTATTTCTCAGGAAATCAGAACAAAGGCCTTCTAATCAGACATTTCTTGTAGAAAATGAAATGTAATACTATCAGGAGCTAAAATAAGAATAGTAGTTTATCTTCTATGAGAGGGTGTTCTTAAGTATCTCTTGATTTCTCCCCTCAAGGTCTCCTAAAAGGCACAACCAACACAGTAGGTATTTCATGTGTGTCAAATTTAACTCAATGCTACAGATACCAATTTCTTCCTAAGTGTAGGTGAGAATGGAACAATATTCCATATACAGGCTATTAATACTATGTGAACACAATTGTTTTTTCCGCATATAGTCCATTAAAGAAAGTTAAAGCTGTTTTTTTTTGTTATTGGTTTATTCATTTATCGGCTTGTTATTTGATTGGTGGTCATATTGCTTGATCATAAGAAAGAGAGAGACAAGGAGACAAAGAGAAAGAGGCAGAGAGGTTACAATATAGTCTAAATCAAGACACTGGAAATCATACAAGACCAGTTTAAATCTTAACCCTTTCACTTGACTAGCCATCCAACCTTGGGAAAATTCCTTAATCTCTCTCTCAGTTTTCTCACTTATACTATGGAATAATAATCCTTATAGGCAGGATTGTTAGAAGAATTAATGAGACAACATACAGATGATGCTTACTTAGCATAATGGCATTCTACAGTAAGCACTGAGCATATAACTAATTTTATGTTTACTACCATTACCTCATAAAATCATAGTTAGGATTAAGCAAAGTCATAAACATGTTTATACATATATATGTACTTAATGTGGTTCTTGAATATAGTAATGTAATGTTCAGGTCCTATAAGAACACAATTTAATATAGCTTTTTTCACAAGCCTGAGAGCTTTCTCACAAGGCAATTCCTCAGGCTACATGCTTCTACGTGTCTGTCAGGCATGTCTCAAATAATTTCTAAAGCTCTCACTCTGAATTAACTTCAAAATGCTTCCTAGTTGCCAGAAACCACAAGAAATACAAATAAACATCAGCATATTCAACACAGTAAAGAGAATGCTGGTAAACATTATTGTTTTGAGGTAGAATTTCTGGATGTTGGAAGCAGTAAAAGATAAGCATTAAAGAAAGAGGCTGCTATGTAGCCAGGAGCTATTTCAGTCCTTTTTGCATTTCCTGTCTTTACCTGGATGGTATATGTTCAGAAAGCAGATTTGTCATCCATGCCATTCAAATAATTAAAGCCTGACTGATCTCCTGTGTCACATCCTCAAGAGTCTGCACATGACTCATCACTCATTTGGAAAGCAGGAAGTGCTCTATTTGAGGGAGGAAGTCAAAAGGATGCCACGCCTCAGTACAATACCTTTCTTACCCAAACAGTGTTATTCTCATCTGCCAGGCAACACCCAAACACAGTATGTTTAATCACATCATCAGGAAGAAACTGGGGCTGTGAGTTGACATGAGAGTCTCTATCTGAGATGCTGTGTGACAAAGCCACCACCAAGAGTCTATTCTACTGACCCCATACCCAGCTGGCTTCTGATGGTTTCAGAGTACCAAACCTCTACCTTCAAAGCACAGAAACCTAAGTCTCCTTCAGCTTATTCTGGTATAACTCTTGGAAGTGATTTTCACTGGCATACAAATAAATGTAGGAAGGTAAAAGGGGTGTGTTTTGCATGTATTTATGAAGACACTCATGTCCATACAAGAAGTTTCTGGCACTCAAAGGAAATTACTGTGAACATTTTTGTTGCCAAGTTGGTTGTTATCAATTTGCATTTTTCAAAATAAGCCTGAGTCTATACCAAGATGTGACATCTTTTACTGAATGGAAAGTATATTTCCATTACAAAGGGTCAGGAGTTTTGTTACCTCCCACTTCTATTCAGAAGTGGCCAAAAATATCACCCTCATTTAAGATCAGGAAGAGTTTGGAAGAGTGGTGCTCAGTCTCATCTTACATGTTGTCCGAAACCTATATTCCAAAGTGGAAATAAAAATTTTAAAGATTCAAACACAAATGAAACTGCTTCTTTCTTTACCTGAATCTTCTACTGTCACTGAGAATTTGACTTCTGAACTGGAAATACACAAGGGTTAAATATTTTATTATTATATAATTGCTTGCTATTTTTAACAATCAATAATTGTATATTTATTTATGTGTCAATAGTGGTAATTTATTAGATTAATTTCTAATAAATTAATACTCTAAAGATTTACTTTTATAAAACATTTGTTACCAACTTTATATATATATATATATATATATATATACACATACACCTAAAATTGACATTTAATGGAATTTTTTCATTCCGTTTCACATGCTGGACACACACTCAACACTCATGCAAACTGTATATTATTATCTCATTTGAGAGGTGAGAAAATTGGAGTTCAAGTCTTTGGTTCAATATCAGACAGCCAGGAAGCAATAAAAACTCATTTTGACTGTTTTTCTGGCACCTAGGCCAAGTGTTTTCCACCCTAGAAGTTGCCCCTTCTATAATGTGTGTGCATATGACAGGCTATGTTTGCAGTTTGATGATCAATTTAAAAATGTCTTAGATGGTCAAATATCACTAGTAGAGAGGTCTATTGTACATATCTCCTAACCAATCTGAACACAATTAAATGCTTTAAATAAGTCCACTAAGACACCAAAATAAATGTGATATTTATTACACACGAGTGCTAGCAGAGGGCACTCTGAGTGTGCACCACTCATATCTGCTTTAGGTACTGCAGGGAGAAGGGCCACAGGCCATAGTGTTCCCCAACTTAACATCAGCAAAAAAAAGAAAAGCAGGGGAAGGAGAAAATGGCAAGGGAAATCTGGAGCAGGGTTAAACAACAGAAATCTGTAACAACTTAGCACTACTGAGTGTCATGGCAAAACTCTTATATACTCACAGGCCTCTGAGGGCATCCATCAACTGAAGCACAATAAATAATGTCGTAAGGATGATATAGTCATGATATTAGAGGAAAACAAAATTTAATAAATATTTTACCTGAAAATCTTGAGAACTAGAAAATAATTTATAGAAATTACTTTGATGTATAAAGGAAAAATATTTCCGTTTACTGAAAACCAATCATATGAAGAATTAATTTTCTTAAAAATGTTAAAAGCTATTTGTTTGTTTTGTGGGCTTTTTTTTTTTTTTTACAAGTATTTATTTATAAGGAGGATTGTTGTGCATTAAGGGGTTTCCAATCTTTTGTAGAAAAGGAGCTCATGAGTTGTTTAGCTATTTCATTGGAATTTTAGCATTAGTCTACAAATGAAGTTTTTAATTAAAAATAGCTTTCTTCTTCTGCCATCATAATATTCATCCCAATCAGAGATACTCCTTTCACCTCCTTCTTCAGAGGTTTTTGAAGCTCCTTTGCTATTTTCAGACACAGTTATATCCTCTTTTTCTGCAGCCACTGGAGGACAACATGTTGAGTACCCAAGAATAGGGAGATTCAAACACAAAAGTGGAATTATTTTGTCTCTCTATCAAGGTTTTTATAATGTCAACCCTC
>PVHY01011801.1:0-46673 GCA_004024945.1 Uropsilus gracilis
AATATATGGGATATAGTGAAAAAAAAATAAAATAAATAAAAGCCTTGAAGAAAGTCAAAACAAACGAAGCACCAAAATGAAGCGCACAACTATGAACAGGAGGGAAAGGGGGGGAAGGGAGGGGAGGGAGGGGGGGAGGCAAACCCTTGAGATTACAAAGTTGTGAAATTTATATATAAATAAAGAAAAAAAAATAAAATTAAAATTAAAAAAAAATGTCAATTATAGCATATCAGTTAATAGGTTTCTTTAGTTCTTCCATAGTCTTGCTGACTTTCTACCTACTGGTTCTTTCTATTAGTGAATGATGATTGTTGAAGTTCCCAGTTTAAACACAAATCCATCTACTTCTTTTTTGTTTTGTCACTGTTAGCTTTACTTGAATATCTGATGTTAGGCTCATACACATTTAGAATAGTTATGTCTTCTAGGCAGATCGACTCTTTTTTCCCCCCAATATGCAATGTCCCTCTATCTCTGCATAATTTCTTTGCTCTGAAATCTATTTTGTTTGATATTATTATAGTCACTCCAGCTTTATTTTGATTCATGTTTGCATGGTATAGAGTTTCCCACATCTTTATTTTTAACTTACCTATATTACTGTATATGAAATGACTTCCTTACAGACAGTGTGAAATGGAGCTATGTTCTTTTTTCCTATTCTAGCTATTTCTGTTGTTCAGTTGGTACATTCAGAATATTTAAATGTAATGTGATTTTTTATATAACCTACCATTTATTATTTTATATTCCACTTCTATCTATTATGATTTTGACCATATATTTGTTTTCTTTTTAATTATTTGTTCTAACATTAAGAAAGGGGATGGAACTCAGATAGCCAAAAACACTGTTAGATCCCAGTACAGCAAAATAACTTGAAAAGGATACATGTTAAGATATCATAGCTACAAACATCGGCTTTCTCTTGACCCACTGAAAGTGGGGTAGATTTATCATGGAGATAACGAAAATCACATTACAGGACTCTTACTCCAATTTTTGTGCATTACTTTTGTAAACTCTGCCTTACAAAACCCACTCCATTCCCACATTTTTTAAAGTTTAGGTGCTAAAAAGCCTGAATCTACACTGACCTGGTTGGCTCCAAATACAAATTAATCAGTGCAGAGAACAAAGGCAAACTTTGTTGACTATTAGTTCTTACCCAGAGTGAAAAACCACCATGATTCTCCAACACAGAGAAGACAAGCAATCATCTGCATGATGTTTTTGGTTATATATGAAAACATTTGTTGATGGCTGCATTTTCCATTTATTTCTGGGAATTTAAAAACTCTGGTAGGCAATAAGGAAACCCTACAGTGATTATCCCAAGAAAAATTTACAGTTAGAAGAGTTCTTCAAGATTACTGAAATAATCTTGTAGATAAGAGGCAATGTAGATTTTGGCAATCAGAATGAATTTATAAATCTGAACAACAATTCTTCTTCCTTTTTTTCTATTTTTACAATTTTATTTTTTAATTGATTGTACATATATATATATAAAACATTATTTTCTACTGAGATTCTCCCACCACCTTAATACCCATGAACCATCTTAATCTCTTGTGCCCATTCCTTCCCCGATTTTCCCTGCTCCCCCTTTCTTGCCCTATGCTTCAGTTCTGCTGACAGTTTTAAATTATTCTTGTCCATTTGTTTGCCTGTTTTCCCTATATCCCTCATATAAATGAGATGATGCAGTATTTCTCTTTTTCTTTCTGGCTATTTCTGCTAACATGATTCATTCTAGCCCCATCCATATCACTGCAAATGACCTGTTTATCTTTTTTGATTGATGAATAATATTCCATTGTGTGCATATACCACAAGTTTCTGACCCATTCATCTGTTTTTGGGCATTTGGGTTGCTTCCTTATCCTGGCTATTGTAAATAGTGCTGCAATAAACATCTGAGTGCAGGTGTCCTTTTGACTTAGAGTTTTTGTAAACGTTGGTTAGATTCCTAAAAGTGGGATTGCTGGGTCAAATGGTAGCTCCATTTTCAGTAGTTTAAGAGTCCTCCACACAGTTTTCCATATAGGGTGGACCAGTTTGCATTCCCACCAGCAGTGTAAGAGTGTTCCTTTCTCTCCTCATCCACATCAGCATTTGTTGTTTCCCATTTTTTCTTAAATGGACCATTCTTACTGGTGTGAGATGATATCTCCTTTTGTGGTCTTGATTTGCAATTCCCTGATTAGTAGTGATGTTGAGCATTTTTTATATGTCTACTGGCCATTTTGAACAATATTTCTTCTTTGCATGCTTAAAGGACCTACAATATTCATCCTATTCATGAAATCTCATTATCAGAAGACTATAGACTAGATTGACATGAGTGCTGAATAACAAGAATTATCCTCATATAAAAGTTGAAATGATTTCTGTGTGTCTTGGGGACTATCACTTAGATTATGTTACTAAGATTAAATTCTACGTCATTTTTGATACAACTAGAAGAAAAATGACTTGTTATTTGACAATCAGTTGTGAAATAGCACATCCACTTTTCAACAATTTGATTGCTTTTGTGCTCTCCATGAGAATAAAGAAATCATGAAAAATATGGTTTAACTGTGCTGAGTAAAGTCCTAGGAAATTTGGAATCTACGTCCAACTCCAACATACAGGAATTCTACAAATGGATATAATTTGTAGCTCAGAATGATGATCATTCTTTCATGTACCCAACATTTATTTTGTACAAATGGAAACAACATCCAGTTATTTAATTTGGATGTACTTGCTTTAAAAACAAAACAAACAGAAGGATGAATATTTTCTATGACATCCTTAAGAAAATATGTCTTATCTTACTCTTTTGGACTCTATTCTAGTGCAGAAGTAACATTTGTTGTGAAAATTTTCATTTTCTATTAAGATTCCAACATCAGTCATAAGTACTATTAAAATAAGTCCATTTTACGAACAAATGATCAAGAAAATATATGGTGGCATAAAAGGTAAAAATTAAAAATTGATGTGGGGATTCTGCTTGCAAATAATTTATTGTTTTTTGAGAACATATTGAGAATTTCTTAGACAAAAAAGAAGTTAGGTATTGTGGTCCCAATTTTAAAATTTCTCTAAATTTCCTCCACTTCTTAGTCATGAAGACAGGGTGCATTCACATGATCACAATGGCACTCATTGTAACTATTAACTTGAGTTAAATTTTACATAATAGAGTTAAATTTTACATAATAGAGTATTTTTATTTTTGTCCTTTTAACCAAGCAGAATTATAGTCATTTTTCTTCATCAACTCATTCACTTATCCAACCTTTATTTACCATTTATCACAAGCCAGGTATTGTATTAGGTTCCAGGAATACAAAATTGGCAAGTTCTTTGTGATTTACGGAGATTCAGGAAAAGCATCATTTGGGAATCCATCAGATATTAGAAAAGAGCAACTCTTTCTCACTCCCTCACATGGTGCAATGAAATCAATTGAACCACTTTTCTCTGCTGTATTTACACTTCATTCTACACTCCTCAATCAACTTAGACATTTGGCATCAGAAGGAATTCATTTGAGGCTGCTGCCACCCACCCAAGATCAATGTGATGGAGTCACTCAGAGTTAATGGCATGGAGCTTGTTATATAAATCAAGTTCTAGAGGGATCAAATGCTGCTAAGCCATCTCACCATTATTGTTTTGCTAGGAACAGGGTCAGAGTAACAAGACAATAGTCTTTTCCTAAGATACTTGCCCTTGTCCTCAGAAGTCAAAAAGGTTTTAGAGCTTTCTTTGGTGAGAGCAGTTTTCTTCTTTAGTAAGTAAATTTCTCACTGGTGGGAATGCTTAATTGAGATGAGGATGAAGATACTTGTTTCCATCACTTCCCATATGGAACTTGAAACACACCTCTAAAGCCTGAAGTACTGGAGAAGGTATAAGAGACAAGAAAGGACCGAGGCACATATTGCTTTCCTCATAGGGGAAAGGGCAACATTTCTTGGGAATTCTAGTAGGAGGATAAGACTAGTATGGAAAGATAGAGGAGGGGTTAAAAGAAATATAATCATAGCTTTTCATTTTCATTTTTAAGTCAGGGGAGGGGCATCCTAGGGAAACCAAATCAGACAATCCAGAGACTTTCTTCCACCAAGGAAGTTGGCCTATAAGAGTGGACCCCATCATCCAGTAAAATATCCATTTATGGCTCCACCTAAAGCTAGTATAAGGAACTCTGAATAGCACTGAGGATGCCCCTTGGGGAATACAGAGGATCGATGTTTTGGTATAAATGACACTTAAGATTTACCAGACCCCTGGGAAGTGTTAGAATGAAAGAACAGATACTGACATTTACAGAGGGACAATGGATGCTGTATAACTTCCATCATCAGCCTTGACAAATATATGACTCCACTGTTATCTATCATAGTGACAAAAACAAATTCTGTAAAGCTATAGGTTTTTGTCACTAAAAGCTTAGAAAATATCAAATAAGATCAATTTTACGTATTTTATTAACAAAGTAGCAGGTTTTTTTTAACATCCCTGCTAATATTTTGACAGTGTAGGATGTTTCCCTCAGGTTTGGGCACCATAGCTCTTCCACCACCAAAGCACCCAAAGTCCTCCTCTGTTGGAGTACATGATGCTGTTTCCCTCTCTTCTCATCCCTTCCCCTTCCCCAACTTCAATTTCTATTATGCATATCTAGATGCTCTGTTGATGTGCTGCTGATGTTTGAATAAGCAATAAAACAAATACCTATTTCAAGCCATAGCCTGGTGATTGAAAAATTACTTTGGTGGTTTTCATTTCAGTAAAAATACTTTGTTTTTATAATCAATATTTTCATGTCAAGTGTGTTCTACAAACAGACTCAAGCACATCAGTGCTGTGCAATAGAAATATAAGGCACACTTGTGATTTTAACATTCTGTAGCCACACGAAAAAGGTAAACAAAACAAGTGAAATTAATTTTAATAATATTCTGAATTTTTTTTTCAGAAATTCAATTATCCTCCTTATCTTAAAAAAGCAACAGATTAAAGATCATTCATTCCCCATTCACATAATACCCCACAAACGATCACTTTTCATCCTGGCACCATCTGCTTTCTTTCTCAGTGTACCTCTCCAGGGTTTAAAGATATCCCTTTAAACTTGTAAAAGTATGTATTCCTATATTTTTTCAAGGCATAAATAAACAATATTTTTAAGGGTTTTTCTTTTTTTATTAAATACTTACTTGTTTACATATATATATATATATATGTAAACACCCCACCATCCACAAACCCCCATCTTGATCTTCCCACACTCCTCCCCTCTCTGATTTCTCCCATCCCCCTCCCCCTCCCTAGCTGTTTGCCCCAGTTCTGTTGTTAGTGTTTGACTTTTTTTTCTTGACCCTTGTTTGGTTTATCACAGCACTACTTAGAATAGCTAGGACATGGAAACAATCCAAATAACCAAAAACTGATGAATGATTGAAAAATATGTGGTCTATTTACACAATGGAATATTATTCTGCAATCAAAACCGACAAATATGAAATGTTTGTGATAACATGGATGGATCTAGAGGAAATCATACTCTTAATTTAAATCCAATATGTCACCAAAATACACAAAGTTAGTTATAAAGTTCTACAGTTCTAATGTATACCTGGTAACTATAATTAATGATAACATCACACCCTTCAAATTTGCTGAGAGAGTAGATCTTGAGCTCCAAAATGGTAACTAGCTCAATTGTGATACTCCTTTCACAAGGCATGCTTCTATTACTTGAAGAATGCATGCCTCCACCACCTTATTTTTCTCCTCTTGCCTCTTGTTTCTGGAGGCAAAAGCACATATGTCTCATTAGCTGGATCTTGAGAGGCTTAGATTCATTAAATCTTCTTCAAAACATTTCTTCTGTTTTTACAATGATCCAGTAGTATGCTCAGAAGTCAGACATTCAGAGATGAAAGAATACATCTTGCCTTCAGGTAGCTCACAAATAGCAAATTATATTTGACTGTTTCCCTGTCTTTTACTGTAAGTTGTGACTCACTGTGGTTCAGAAAAACCTGAGGATTGGAGACTGATTTGTCATTACACTTGGATCAGAAAGTGTTTCCACTTATAGATATGTATCAGGAATATTATTCTGCAGTTAAAACTGACAAATATTATGCATTTGTGTGAACATGGATGGACCTAGAGGGAATCATATTAGCAGAAAAAAGACAGAAAGAAAGAGACAGAAACCATATGGTCTCACCTATAGATGGGATATTTTTAAACAAACAAAAGGCCAAGAAATAGTCAAACCAAGGTAACAACACAACTGGGCCAAGTAGCTAGAGAAGGGGAGGGGGGAGTAGTGTAAGAAAGGAGAAATTAGGGAAGGGAGGAGTACAAGAAGATCAAGATGAAGGTTCACAGGTGATAGATGGAGGGAGAACCCAGGGGAATGCAATGGTGTAATATAAATATAAATATAAATAAATATACATAAATATGTAAACAACAAAATTATTTATAATAATAACAAAAAATAATTTAGCAGGGCTGAAGAATATCAATAGAGCTGCAGAAACAAAAAAGAAAGTGTTTCCACTTAATACGGAACCTAAACAGAGACTTAATATTTCTTTACCATGTATGGTGCCAGCATTATCCTCTTACCTCTTCTTCAATATCCTGAAACGTAACTTTCTTTTCATTTCATATGCTCTTCCCATCACAACACACACCAGGCATAAGAATTCCCCTCAGTAGATGCTACTCATCAACTGTACAAACCAGAATCTGAAGGAATAGTGAGACATTTGGAGCAGGTTGAAAAAGGGATGTGTGTGAAGGAAAGAGAAGAAATGTTCGGAGAGGAATACACAGGAGAATACAGAAACTTGGAAGTCAAAATTATATCATAAGGAGGGACTGTCAGTTGGGTTTTCAACTAGGAGAACATTAGAGATCTTTCCGCCAGCTTGTTCAGTAGGGCGGGCGGTAGAGATAGTAGCCAGGTGGAAACAGCTTGAAAGGTAATAGGCTGATTTGAAGTGTTTCTGGTACATGCTGAGGGAGGTTAAAAATACAGGTCTGTAGTTTACACAATGTATTTGTGTGGAATATAATGATCTCAGAACCAAAAATATTTGAGAATTAACTTTCAGAGGAATATATGAAATTTAGAAGAGTATGAAGATTGGGGTTGTAGTGAAAAATAATGCATGAGGTGAGAATGGCAGGACTTAAGCTTATTACAGATGCTGATGTCACGTGGCCAGAGAGGTGATGATGTCACTCTATATGGTGAAGAAGAGGCTTCAAAGGGAGAACAGTGAAACTGTTAAATGGAGGGAGGAGAAATCAGACCATTGATGAAACAATAGTTTAGTTTTTGCAAATAGAAGATCATTGGGAACCTCTGTAATAGCAGTTTCAGGAAAGAGTTGTCCTAAGTCGGATTGTAAGTTAAGGAAAGACATTCATTGAGTGTGGATTACTCTTTTAACTACTTTTATGGTGAAAAAAAAGGGCAATATTTTCTTGAGGAAAATTTAGGGCCAAAGAAGAGGTTATTGTTTGTTTCTCATTAATTAGATTGTTTTAAAACTGCATAACACAAACAACCTTCCAGAAAGCTAAGTAATCAGAGGGAGACATGAATTAATAAGTAAGATCACTAAGGAAGAAGGAAAGCATGAAATACATAGCACAAGGTCTTAGACTAGATAGGATAAGGAGAGAAACATCATAAACTGAATCTGGAGG
Source organism: Uropsilus gracilis (assembly GCA_004024945.1). Lineage (NCBI taxonomy): Eukaryota > Metazoa > Chordata > Mammalia > Eulipotyphla > Talpidae > Uropsilus > Uropsilus gracilis. The sequence goes on from PVHY01011801.1 coordinate 7,747, forward strand.
GAAAAGGCAAAGATGATACTGGTATAATACAAGTAGATTTATTTGTTGAAGAAGGATAACAAAGTTGTATGAGGCCCTATCTTTTGAGTTCAATATTTTCTGTGGCTGTCAGGAGCAAGTGGGAAGAAATGACTGATAACCTGCTTCAGTTTCTTGATGGCAAGTGTTTCACACATTTTAATTTCACATTTCAAAAAAATCTTAACTCAAGGTTTACTCACCTCCTCCAGAAACTAGAAAGGTTATGAGTTCTTGCGTTATAGCAAACCAATCAGGAGAAATAAAACTTACTCTTAGGAGGAATTTTAACTGAATTGGGTGTAATTAGGCTTCCTTTGGCTAGGGATAGGTTATGGTACTATGGAAAGACATTCAGGCTGCCAGGTTTTTGGCATCTGAAATATCTGCCAACAAAGCTTTGACTGCAGGACAAAGGTTCAGATGTTGGTCAAGGTTGGGAAGTTTGGCAAAAAGAGAGGATGTGGGTTCTGGGAATGTTATCAGGGCTGCAGGATGCAGTTATCACTGTGGTTGAATAAGAAATATAATTGTTTCCAGAAGAGAAGCGGAGGCCAAGCTACCTGGTCAAAACTGTAATTAGAGCTGGTGACTTGATGTTGAATATTAAAGTAGAATTTATTAAATACTTTATGACTATAACTCAATGATTCTCAATCATGGCTGCACATTGAAATCATTCAGGGAGCTTTAAAATCCACTGAAGCCTGGATGTCACTCCTGGAGAGTCTAATCTAAGTGGCCTAGGGAGAGACCTGGCGTCAGGATTTCTACAAGTCTCTTTACATAATTCTAAAGGGTAGTAGCAACACTGAGAACTATGACCCACATTAGAATCTGTCTCAGAAGTGGAAATGATTACAAAGTTGTGAAATTTATATATAAATAAAGAAAAAGGGGAAAAAAAATAAAAAAATAAAAAAAAAAGAAGTGGAAATGAGACTGCATAGAATCAGAGAAGTCTTAATATCCCTATAATTTTGGGTGGCCTGGATAAAAACTAATTTTATCATTTATCTGTCTCCCCCTTAATACATAATCTCTGATTTTCTATGACTCTTCAAATAATTTAGACCCAATAAAAATTATCTATTTATAATAGAGTTTCTAACTTCCTGTTACTTCTCAGCTCCCTCCCTATTCCATGACATGCAAATGCTCATTTTGGCATATTTTCTTTCTTTTTTCTTTTTTGTTTGAAGTCCATGAACTCTTTATTTCTTGCAGAAGTGGTTAATTTTTTATTTTTCAATTTTTAAAAATTTATTATTTTTATTGATAGCATACACACACACATATATTGATAGCATGCACACACACACCATTGTCTTGAAACCTTATCCAAAATATTTCTTCTCACCATTTCTGCTGTGACCCACTCTACCCAAACCACAAATACAAAACTCAATTAACCATTGCATAAATTATACCAATAATCTCATATCTAGTTGTCCCACTCCTTCCATGTTGACTTTTCTTGGGATTCTAGATTCATCTTCCTGATACATTTGTCTTAGTATTACACAATTTCTCAGCTAGAAAGAGTTTCATCAACACTTGAAAAATCCTCAACTTGGCATTCAAGGCCTTTGTCATAAATGCTGTCAATGGAATGAGTCTTCAAACAGAAATACCCCAGCTTTCTCCTTCTCCAGCAGAATCGTTCTGCATTTTCACATGGTTTACCAGGGTGTTTTCTAAAGTGATTGGGCACCAGTTGCCACAGAGATAAATTATTCATTATTAAACTCTTTGGGGAAGAAAGATTTTTCCCCTCAGTGTCTTGCTTCCTCTTTTTGAGAGTAATTTTCTTTTATTTTGAGACTAGGTCTCGCTATTTTCGCCCCTGGAACTGCAGGCTCATATTGCCCGGGGTATCACAGACTCAAGCAATCCCCAGTCTCAGCTTCCCAGGTAGCTGGGATTACAGCTGTGTGCTACTACGCCCAGCTATTTTTTGGGACTAGGTCTCGCTGTGTTGCCCCGAGCAGGACTCGAACCGCGACCCAGCTACTTCATAGGCTGAAGCTTACAGGTATGCGCCACCATGCCCTGCCTTGAGAGTAATTTTCAGATATACCACCTGTATACATCTAAGTTCTTGATTGTGAAATCACTTTGAACAAATTAACATTTCTTTTCATTTTATTAAATCTAAATTAACCATAAAACTCACTCTATATAATGAATAAATTAAAAAAAAAAAACCCACTCTATCCTCATACCAAACTGGTACTTGAAATTCCAGAAGATTTTTTCATCCCAATGTATCATTCATATTATCCCCTTCCTTAAAAGAGTATCCTTTTCTTCAATACCCATCTCATGTCCAGCCTGAATAAAATTATGCCCATTATTATCAAGACCAAAGAGTTCTCTAGATTATCTCAACTCTCACAAATCGTATATTCTTCTCTTATTGGACCTACCACAGGGTAACTGTGTGTCTACGTGCACATATCTATCTATCAGTATAGATAGATATAGATAGACATATAAATCATAATATGAATATGCTGTTCAAACTGTGGACATAGGTCAAATTATAAACAGAGCTTTTACAACTTTTTAAATAAGCAGATTTGAGGGGAAAGGACTTTTTTTTATTCTTTTTTTTTTTTTTTTTTGAGACTAGGTCTCACTATTTTTGCCCGTGGAACCGTAAGCTTTTGTTGCCCGGAGTACCACAGACTCAAGCAATCCCCAGTCTCAGCTTCCCAGGTAGCTGGGATTACAGGCGCGCGCCACCACGCCCAGCTATTTTTTTGGAACTAGGTCTCACTACGGGCCCCAGGCGGGACTCAAACCTCAATCCCTAACCCTGGCCGCTTCATAGGCTGAAATTTACAGGCACGAGCCACCGTGCCCGGCAGAAAGGATTTTTTAACAAGAGAAAACAAATATTATCTAATGTAAGCATGACCTTTCAAGTGATGAGAAATTAACAAAGGTCATCATTATTATCAACAGACTACTGTGTAAGAGAAAATCTTATCTTTCTCAAAGTAAATACTAAGTTATAGGTTGAATATAGTTATTATAACTACAATTTTTAATATGCTAACTAGTAAAGATGAATGTCATTATTCTCATTCTACATTTTTGTAGGTACTTCTGTATTCAATCAATTTTTGATAGATTGGGTAGAAAAATAAAACATGACCAGGACATGATTTTTAAGGCATTCAATAAAAGATAGAACATTATTTTACCAAATCTATGTGGCAACTCACTTTTCCTTTGGGGAAAAAACAGAGCATACTTTTTGTCTCTCAAGATTGATTACTCCGTAGCATTTGGGGAAGCATTAAAATGACATACATAGTTGCAGGTACAGTTATGATCAGCATTTCTCTCTCATCTTAGAAAATACTCGATCTTTTATATAGTTCTCTTAAAGTTCTTTTCAAATATGATTCAATCCAACATATATTTATCGAGACTCATATATACAAGGCCTACTGTTAAGCTGACTGGGTACAAATGTAAATAAAATGAGATGACCCTTGCCTTCAAGGGGTTTGCAAATACCATGGGTGAATTTATTTCTGGTAGAGCCTTACCTGAATCTAGCTCTTTGCTAGCATGAAAGATTTAAAAAATCATAACATAGCTGCTGAAGGCAAAACTTAATTAACCCCCCCCCCCCATTTCATGTCACTTAAGTGGCAATGATCAAGACATAGAGAAGATCCTAGAGACTTACTTCCCAGTCATCTTTTAAAAGATAATTTAAATTTAACCAAAAGAATAGAAATTACTTTGTCATTTTGCTTTTGTACTAAAGAGAAACTTTGAAGAATTAATGTCATTTAAAGCTCTTAATTATATATGACATTCAACATATGGTCGAAATAGATACACTGAACTACTAAAATCTGTCTGAGACAAAAAAACTGCCTTGGACTAAAACTGAAAGAAGTTCTGTTAATCATGCTGGGAGAACAGGCAGAAAACAGTAATTGAAAAATTAACAGGAAGCGCTGGTTCACCCAAGGCCATGCACAAGTTTTTTTGTTTGTTTGTTTGCCCATGGAACCACAGGCTCACGTTGCCCGTGGTACCACAGACTCAAGCAATCACCAGCTTCAGCTTCCCAGGTAGCTGGGATTACAGATGTGTGCCACCATGCCCAGCTATTTTTTTTGGAACTAGGTCTCGCTATGAGCCCCAGGCGGGACTCGGACAGCGATCCCTGACCACAGTCGTGGTTTTCTAGGCTGCCGCTTACAGGCATGCGCCACCATGCCCGGCTAGAAGTTTTAAATGCTGCGAAAAAAATACTCTCCTAACTCCTTACCTTGGATTTGAATGTCTATTTCTTACTTAACAATGATACTCCTGGGAATACTCTGGAATTTTTATCTCTTACTAGAGCTACCAGATTGCTAAACTCTCCTTGATTCATAACAACACCCAGCCCCTAGTTAACCTTGTTTCTACTGATGCCACCTCAGAAACAATAACTGGTTCAATAGAAACAATAGTTTTTCAACAAATGGTGTTGGGATAACTGGATATACATATGTGAAAAAAAATGAAATTGTACCCCTCTTACCATATACAAAAATTAATTCAGAATGAATTAAATGTCTAAATGTCAGAAACTCTAAAATTCTTTGGAGAAGACATAGATGTAAATCTTTTTGATTATGGACTAGGTAGTAGTTTCTTAAATATGACACGAAAGCACAAACAACAAAAGCAAAAAGTAAATTGAACTTCATCAAATTCACAGACTAACAAACACCTATTAAAAAAATGAAAAAAAGCACAGAGGTGAAAATATTTGCAAATCATATATCTGATAATAGATCAATATCCAGAATATATAAAGACCTCTTACTGTTCAACAACAAAAGCACAAACAATTCAGTTGAAATTGGGAAGACTCAAATAGATTTTTCTTCACAAAAGTTATTCAAATGGTCAATGGATATATGATAAAATTATCTATATCAGTAATCATTGGAAAAATGTAAAATTAAAACCACACATTACAGTATCTCTTCCCATCTAGTAGGATGCTATAATTTAAAAGTAGAAAATAAGAAATACCGATGAGGAAATAAAGAAATTGTAACCCTCATAAATTGCTGATAGGAAAGTAAAATGGCTTGAATATTATGGAAAAGTTTGATGCTTCCTCAAAAAGTTAAATATTACTCAGTAACCAAAAAAGATAAACTCATGTCATTTGCAGTAACATGGATGGAGCTAGAAGGGATTATGCTAGTTAAAATGAGTCAGAAGGGAAAAGATAAAGACCAAATGGTCTCACTTATATGTGGAATATAGATCAATCAAACAAGATCAAGAAAAAATCAAAACCAGCAATCTGATCATAAAACTGAAGCATAAATCAAAAAGGGGGAGGGTGTAAAACAGGGAAAGGAAGAACACAAGGGAATATGATGATGGTTCACAGGTGATATGGTGGTGGGAGAACTAGGGTAACCAAACAATGTAAAAAAATAATAAAAATATTAAATATAGAATTATCATATAACTTAACAACTCCACTTTTAAATTTATACCCAAGAGAAATGAAAATATACATATGCCTAAACAGTTTTATCCTGTATGTTTATAGTAGCATAGTAGCAAAAAAAGTCATATTCATACAATTTTTTGTTAGTTTATTTAGGTCACAACCTCTGTGTTTTCGTGGGATTTTTTGGGGGAGGGAATACCTCCCCCTCCCTCCTCCCTCTGGTGCCCCTTCCATTGTCTCAAACCCCACTCTTTGTTGTTTACTAGTTGTGCTAGGTCCATTAGTCTCTTTCCTGTGGCAGTGTCCTTTCACTGGGTGAGGCACTGTGTTGTTGGAACCAGGCGAACATTGCTGGTAGGTTTTCAGTCTTAAATTTGCGTTGGGTGGCCAGTCTGTATTCGTGATCTGTCTGTTTTCTTGCTGCAGGCTGTATTCTCCAATCCCATATCCATTGCTTTGCTGCTTTTCCTTATGGCTTTGCTGTGAGATTTAGGGGGTCTTGCCCCCAGTCAGTGTTGGTCAAGAAGTTTCTCTATGAATACAGGCATCTGTGAATGGTCTTTGAAGATCATCTCCTCTGCTTCATTTTGCAGTTTTGATGGTGGTGATTACCCCATCTTTGGTCATCCTCTCCTCTCCCGTAGTGTGGGGATGATGTGTTGTTCTCCTTGAAGGCACTTCCAAAATTAGTTGGTCATAAAGGGAATGAAGTACAGATACATCCCATAACATGTTTGAAACTTGAAAACATGTTAACTGAAATAAGCCAGACACACAGGACCACATATATGATTTCATTTATTGAAATGTGCAGGAGAGATAAATTCATAGAGACAGAAAACAAAATGCTAAAAAAGCACTGAATTGTCCATTAAAAAGGTTAGTTTTATATGAATTTTATCTTTATAAAGTTAATCCCTTCAAAGAACATTTTGATAGACTGTGAATTGTCAGATCTAAATGAAAATTATTTTATTTTGACACAGACTAAGAAACTTAGGTAAAAAAAACATTTATTTCAAAATATAGAAAACATACAATTTGTAATTCTCTAGATGAACCACATATTATGAAATGATAGAGAAGTCTGAGCATTTGTGGTACAGCATACAGTCTGGGTGGTCAGTGGCAGAGGCAGGGACAAAGAGGCTACAGTCAGGAGTCAGAAAAGGCACATATCATTTCACATGTCACATATGAAGAGTGTTTATTTCTATATTTTGACTCAAATATGGCTGCCTACTCCAAAACCCATTTTTTTTTCTTCTTTTCTAGTAATAGATCCCCTGATTGCTAGCAGAGTATATGGCTAGATAGAATAAGGATTACTTTTTCCAGTCTTTCCTCCAGGTAGCAGTGGGCAATAAATCTGAGCACAGGTGTCCCTTTGTACAAGCATTGGGGTCTCCTTATGGTAGATTCCCAAGAGAGCAATTGCTGGGTCATATGGTAGTTCCATTTTCATTAATTTGAGGGCCCTTCACATAGCTTTCCATAGAGGTTGGACCACTTTACATTCCCACCAGCAGTGTAAGAGTGTTCCCTTCTCTCCACATCCTCACCAGCACTTGTTGTTGCCCATTTTATGGATGTGGGTCATTCTTATGGGTGTAAGGTGGTATCTCATTGTGGTTTTGATTTGCATTTCCCTTATTGTTAGTGATGTTGAGCAATTTTTCATGTGCCAGTTGGTCATTTGTATTTCCTCTTTGGAGAAGTGTCTTTTTAGTTCCCCCCATTTTTTGATTGGGCTACCTGTTTTGCTTTTGTTTAGTTGTGTGAGTTCCTTGTGGATCTCCATTATTAAACCCTTATCACTCTTGTGGAGGGCAAAATTTTTTCCCATTTGGCTAGGCTTCTTTTAGTTTTTCTGTTGTCTCTTTTGCGGTACAGAAGCATTTTAGCTTGATGTAGCCCCATCTGTTTATGTTTTCCTTCATTTGTTTTTTACCATCTGTAGATTTTTCCAGAAATGGATTTCTGAATTGTACTTCATGGAGGGTTTTTCCCAAGTTTTCTTCTATGTTATATTATGGTTTCAGATCCGACATTTAAGTCTTTTATTCATTTTGAGTTGGTTTTTGTACAAGATGTGAGGAAGTTGTCTTGGTCCATTTTTTTGCAGGTCTTAGTACAATTTTCCCAGCACAATTTATTGAAGAGACTATCTTTGTTCCAATGCAAGTTTTTCCCTCCTTTGCCAAAGATTAGTTGACTATATATGTGTGGTTTTATTTCTGAGCACTCGATTCTATACCATTGTTCAGACTGTTGTTGTACCAGTACCATGCTGTTTAAATTATTATGGCTTTGTAGTATAACTTGCAGTCTGGAATAGTTAGGCATCCATTCTCTCTTTTCCTTTGGCCAGGAGGCTTTTTGATATTTGAGGTCTTTTGTTATTCCATATGAACTTCTGTAATTGTTTTTCTATCACTTTAAAGAATGTCCTTGTAATTTTTATAGGGATTGCATTGAATCTGTAGATTGTTTTTGGAAGGATGGTCATTTTGATGATGTTAATTCTTTGTCTTCTTCTATCTCTTAGCAGCATTTTAAAGTTTTCTTTGTATAGATCTTTCATGTGTTTTGTTAGGTTTATTCCCAGGTATTTAATTGTTTTTGGTGCAATGGTAAATGGGATGGCTTTTTTAATTTCTTCTTCTTCTTCTTGGCTTTTTGCATATAGGAAAGCTACTGACTTCTGTGTGTTGATTTTGTATCCAGCTACCTTACTGAACTGGTTTATTATTTCACGTAGTTTTTCTGTGGTTTCTTTTTTTTGGGGGGGGGGGTTCTCTGTATAGAGAATCATGTCATCTGCATATAATGATAGCTTCAGTTCCTCTTTTCCTATTTGTATCTCTTGTATGTCTTTCTCTTGCCTTATTGCCCTAGCTAAAACTTCCATTACAATGTTAAAGAGTAGTGGGGATAGTGGGTATCCTTGCCTGGTTCCAGATCTCAACTGGAATGCTTTTAGTTTTTCCCCATTTAGGATGATGTTTGCCGTAGGTCTGTCATGGATCGCTTTTATTATGTTGAGGTATGTTCCTTTAATCCCCAATTTTTCCAGGGCTTTTATCATGAATGGATGCTGGACTTTGTTGAATGCTTTTTCTGCATCTATTGATATGATCACGTGGTTTTGTTTTTCTCTTTGTTAATGTGGTGTATTATGTTAATTGGTTTCTGGATGTTGAACCATCCTTGTGCCCCTGGGATAAATCCCACTTGGTCATGGTGAATAATGCTTTTTATGCATCATTGGATTCGATTTGCCAGGATTTCATTTAAAATTTTTGCATCTGTGCTCATTATGGAAATTGGTCTATAGTTTTCCTTCTTGGTACTGCCCTTATTTGGTTTTGTTATGATTATGATGTTTGCTTCACAGAATGTGTTTGGCAGTTTCCTTCTTTCTCAACTTTTTGGAAAAATTTTAGTAGTGCAGGTGTTATTTCATCTTTGAATGTCTGGTAGAATTCATTAATAAAGCCATCTGGTCCTGGGCTCTTGTTTTTAGGTAGAGTTTTGATGATTGCTCCTATTTCACTGCTTGTAACTGGTTTATTTAAGTTTTCTATATCTTCTTTGATCAAGTTCTCTCTATCTTCTTTGATCAATCTGTCCATCTCGTCCAGGTTGTTTCATTTATTTCCATATAGTTGTTCATAGTAATCGCTTATTATATTTTAGATTTCTTTTGTGTCTGTTGTAATTTCTCCTCTCTCATTTTTGATCCCATTTATTTGAATTTTCTCTCTTCTTTTTGCAAGGGGTTTATCAATTTTATTTTTGCAAGGGGTTTATCAATTTTATTTATTTTTTCAAAGAACCAGCTATTGGTTTTGTTGATCTTCTGGATAGTATTTTGGTTTCTAGGTTATTTATTTCTTCTTTTATTTTTTGTTATTTCTTGTGTTCTGCTGGGTTTTGGATTTTTTGTTGTTCTTTTTCTAATTTTTCGATTTGGGAGATAAGGTTATTTCTGCTGGGTTTTGGATTTTTTGTTGTTCTTTTTCTAATTTTTCAATTTGGGAGATAAGGTTATTTCTTTGGTTATTTTCCTGCTTTTTGATATGGGCCTGTATTGCCTTGAACCTCCCTCTTAGATATGCTTTTGCTGCATCCCAGACATTTTGGAATGCTGTGTTTTATTTGTCGTTTGTTTCAAAGTAGGTTTTAATTTCTTCAATTACTTATTCTTCATTTAGTAGCATGTTGTTCAGTCTCCAAGTGTTGGATGCTCTTCTTGCTTTCTTTTCATTGTTGATTTCTAGTTTGATGCCTTTATGATCTGAGAAGAAAGTTGGCATTATTTTAATCTTTATGTATTCAAGTTTTCCTTGTGGCCTAGTATGCGGTCAATTTTAGAGAATGATCCATGTGCATTTGAGAAGAAGGTGTATTCTTATCCTTGTGGGTGTTGTGTCCTGTAGACATCTATTAGGTTCATTTTGTCTAGGTCTTATTTTAAGGCTTTTGTGTCCTTGTGTAGCTTTTGTTTTTTTGATCTGTCCTTTGTTGAGAGTGGGGTGTTAAAGTCTTCTTTACAACATATGTGTTTTCATCAATATTTGTTTTCAGCTCTCTTAGTAGCAGTCTTATGAATCTTGGTGCACCCTCATTTGGTGAATATATGTTGATAATTGTTTTATCTTTTTGATTGTTTGACCCTTGAACCATTAGGTAGTGACCTTCTTTATCCTTTGTTACTTTTTATTTTGAAATCTGCTTTGTCTGCTATAAGAATGGCCATCCTTGCCCTTTTTGGAGGCCTGTTTGCTTATAAAATTGTTTTCCATCCTTTTACCTCCAATCTGTGCTTATCTTTTGGGATCAGATATTTTTCTTGGAGGCAGCAGAATGTTGGGTTGTCTTTTAATGCAGTCTGCAACTCTGTCTTTTGACTGATGAGTTTAGCCCATTGACATTTTGAGTAATTATTGATGTTTGAGGTTCTAAATTGGGTACCTGGTGGTCATTTGGGGTTCTGTTTTAGTTTCTTCTTTTTTAAAATTATTCGTTCTTTTATTCTTCTGCAGGTTTTGGTCTTAGGGCTTCTTGCAGAAGTTCTCGGGGTGGGGGTTTGGTGGTAGTAAATTTCTGTAGGCTTTGTTTGTCTGAGAAGGGTCTAATTTTTCCTTCATAATGAAAGGACAGTTTTGCTGGGTATTCTTGGCTGGCACTTTTTGTCTTGGAGTGTTTTAAAGATGTGGTCCCATTCGTTCTTTGCTTGGAGTGTCTCTTCTGAGAAATCTAAAATCAGTCTAATGGGTTTTCCTTTGTAGGTTATATTTTCTTTATCTTGCTATTCTCAATTTTTTCTTTATCTTTGGTTCTTGAAAGTTTTACTATGATGTGTCTTGCTGTATTTTTTCTTCATTAAAGTAGTTTGTTCTCCTTTTTGCTTCCTCTATGTCTATTTTCATTTCTTCAGATTTGGGTAATTCTCTTCCATTATTTCATTGAAAAGCCTTTCGGAGCCTATGTCTTTCTCTTCTCCTTCTGGGATTCCAATTACTCTTATATTTGTTTCCTTTAGGGTATCTGACAGATTTTGGATTTTTTCTTCTCTCTTCTTACTTTTTCTCTTTTCCTTTCTTTGTCCTCTCTATTTCTGTGTCCTCTACTGTGTTAAATTGTTCTATTTCTTCTAATCTGCTTTCCTGGCTTTTCCCTGCATTTTTGAGCTCTTTTATTGCTCCTCTTAGAAACTATATATTGTTCAGCTTCTTATTTAGGGTTTCAATTTCATTCTTCTGTTTGTCAATGATATTGCTAATTTTGCTGCATTCTTTTTCATATTTTTCTACTTCTCTTAGTTCATTGAAAGTTTCTGACCTCTTGTTTTCCCCTTTTTCCCCCATCTTCCCTTGCCTCTTTTAATGCTTTTAACAAATAGATTATGAATTCTTTCTCTGACATATATAGCATTTCTTCCATGTCCTTCATGTTGGTTTCTGCAGATTGCTTATCCTTTGATGGTGAGTTATTCTTCTCAGGGTTTGCTTCAGTATTTGTATTCTTCCTCCTTCCTGTGTGCTAGCAGTGGATTTGTGATTATGTTCTGGTCAATGTTATATAAAGAATATGTTGGTAATAACAACTTCTTAGTAAAGATTTTCAAAAGGACATTTTATCATCCTTTCCTTGTCTCATCCATCTTCCTGATGGTTGGAATGCAGATTTGATGGCTGGAACTACAGCAGCCATTTTGACTGTAAGCCAGTAGGCTAATAGTGATGGTGGAGACGAATGATGAAAGAATGTCCATAATAGGTCCTTGGTGACCAAGGCCTTGAGAGCCACAAAATTTCCATCAACAGATAATTATAGATGAGCTAGATATGAACTTCTATGTTGCTCAAGATATACTACTTTGGATTGAATGAATGCATACCACAAACAACCTAACCTTCTCTCACTAGGGCTTTAGTAATTCACTTTTAAATTAAATTTAGTAATTCTCTTTAGTAAAGAGATTGAAAAAAATCTGAATATTTGAAAAGTTTGTAATAAAAATTTTAAAGTAAAAGGGATATGTATTGCAGAAGTGAGGAAATCACATGAGGCCAGATTCCAATATCCAATAATTTCCAGGAGAAGAATGGAAGGAATGTCAAATTCTCTGTTTAAGCACATAGTGACTGCTTAGTAAGAATGTATACTTCTTAGTGCACATTCTCAAGACGTTAATGAAACTTTTAAATTGTTTCAAGTGCTATTGTGACAGTAGAGTATGTCAATAGATAGAAAGCTACTCTCCTTAGATAGAATTTATTGTTCTTCAAAATACATGTGGGACTATTGCCAACATATACACTCCTCCTAGCTATTGTGATACCAGTACCAAGTTAAAGCACAGAAAGAATCACCAGGGATACAAACACAACCACATGCCAGAAGATTGTGCTCCTGTCTCATTGGTAGACATGCAATAGATATGAACCATTTTCTAACTCTGCTCCACCAGATTGTTGCAAAATGTTCACAATAAAAAATCCCACTATGTCTGTAAATATATAGAAAGAGCATGTGGGGCTTCTTTTTAAATAATATGGATTGACACTCATATTAGCTACAGAAAATGTAGATTACATCAGCATGGTACTAAATGATATGGCACTGCTGACTTGCCATAATCATCAACCTTTTGTAGAGTTCCTTGACTATGCCAGGATGTTTCCCACCTTGGGCTTTGGCCCAATTGTGCCTTCCACCTGAGAGGCTCTCCCTTCCTCTGGCAAATATGGTGCAGGGTCTGACTTAAATATTAGTTTTTGAGAAAGGTTGGGAGAGGGATGGGCATGGGAGATTGGGATGGGAATTCACAGGTTACAGGGTGGTGGGAGGACCTCAGAGTATACAATGATACCAAAAATAAATATATGTGCAATCAATTAAAAAATAATAATTAAATTAAATAAATAAAGTATTGTCTGAGACTCTTACAATTGAGTGAAATAATCCACAGAAAGTACTTAACACAGTACTAGGAATATACTACATGCATGATAAAAATCCAGCATGAATAGATGATTACTGTTTAAGAACACAAAAAATTAAAAACTAGTATGCAGGACACACTAAAAATTTTACTTGGTGACAAAGTGCGAAAGTTTTAAGTTTCTGCAACTGTGCTATGTCTCAGTAACTTAAGTAGAGATTTAAATAGTTAGGTATAAATCATATCTTAATTCTCCTTGAGTTAACTGCTCGTATTTAAACCAAAAAACAAAACAAAACAAAACAAAAAAATCTTTGTCTAATTTCTCTTCAGAATAATTGTATGTTAATAGTTAATGTTTCACAAACCAAATGCCCCAAAACAGATGATTGGCTAAAAAAAAAGTGGTACATATACATGATGGAATACGCATCAACCAAGGAGGACAAACACATGTCATTCGCAGCAACATGGATGAAACTAGAAAGGCTCATATTAGCAGAAAAAGTCAAAAAGAAAAAGATAAGTACAGGATCGTCTCACTTATATGATGAATACAGGGAAAAACAAACAAACGAATAAGAAAGAATGAAAGCAACCAATGGGAGTGAACAATGGAACGAGAGAGGAGGAGGAGGAAGAAGGTGGCGGGGGAGGTGAAGAGCACAAAACATCAGGATGGGGAACAAGTGTTAGTGAAGTGGGAAAGCCCCAGGGTACACAATAATGGAACAGTGTAATATAAATATAGATATACATATATATGCAAATTAGAAAAAAAAGAAAAAGACAGAAACCAAATGGTTTCATTATTATATGGGACATAGGAAAAATAAACAAAAAGCCATGAGGAAAAGTCAAAACAAGTTAACAACCAAATTGAAATACACAACTCAAAGGGGGGTGGGAGAGGGTGGGAACAGTCAGGGATGAGGTTGGGGGGTAAACCCTAGTGATTACAAGAATATGAAATTTATATATAAATAAATTATTTAATTAAAAAATAGTTAATGTTTCAAAGGAGCATCCTGCTGTTTGCAGGAGTGACATGGCATGTGAGGATGTACATGGGATACTTGGAGCTTGAAGAGGCCAGGATTTACAGCAACCAGGCAGATCTGTGTTGTCACATATTAATCATAGTGATAGATTTAGACTGTGATATGCTGTGTTGACTATAAAGGGAAAATTCTTTTCTTTCTTATTTACTATAAGTCACTCAGCAGAGTTTAACCTGCTAGGACAAACTTTCTACTTAGCGAATGTTGACAAAGAAGGAAATAGTTTTGGACTCACATAACTGCTAACTGATTAGATAGTGGAAAATAGAATTAGGACTTCATGGCTCTTTTATATTTACCAGTAGAGTGCTATAGACCTTGAGCTTTATACTGATGCTGTGACCCACCGAAAGTTCAAAACTGACTATGGGCCTTAGCACTCTATTTATATCTTTATATGAATGCGAAGAAACCATTGAACTTTTATGAAAGTCTCTGAAGAAGCAGTTTAGTAATGATAACAGGATAGAAACTGGAAATTATATTTTAATAGTAAAGACTGATGGATGAGGTTGCAATTTGCATTGTCTGCCTCCGATAGATAAAATTGCATATAATAAATATGTTTCCTGACACCTCAGATAATAAAGACTGGTTTTGATGAAGGATTATAGTATCACCATATACCAATTAAAATAGTGCTGCCATTTGGCAATAGAACAGTTTTCAATTCACTTGGCACTCCAGTGTTGAAATTGTGTGATTTGGGATGAATATATAAATATATTTTAAATTCTATACCTCTACTAGGATTTTATTAATATTTTGATGCATTCATATTTAAAGCAAATACGATATTACTTTGCATGAAATGTGACTGGGCTGTAGATGTAGATAACCTTGTGCTAGATGGCGTTCATTGCTTGTCCTCCCTGCAAGGAGGCTTACATATCCCCGGCTCATTGACATCAGGCATGTGACTTGAAGTGCTCATACCTGCCATAAAATTATTTATCATGGCATTTTTGAATTTATTACTCATTCTCACTGATAAAACATTGGTAGAAGGGGTATTTGCTAATACTAAACAGAACATTTGCAATTTTGTGGATCACCTTCTCTCTTATTCCTCTGTCACAAAACAAGCCATGTTCCAGATGGAATCTACTCTCTCAGCTTAGGTCTTGGAGTGAAGAGAGAATGAAATTGAGTCATAATCTCCCCACAAAACACACCTTTTTGGCTGTAGATCACTAAAGATTTTGTTTTTTGGGAGGGGAATATTTGTTATATCGTATAACTTAGCCTAAACTGCTTGATAGAGAACCCAAGAGAAATAAGCTACTGATGACAAATATTAAAAAGATATGAGTTGCTGCCAAAGAACCTCATTTCATAATAAGGAAATAAGCAATATACAATCACAAACAATAGATAAAACTAACAGAACATATAGAAAGAACTATGATTACACTGATAGAGACAAACTCTATTTAAGGAGTTTGGGGAATGTTTTGTAAGAAACAACACTGAATTTGAATTTGAAAGGCTATGTAAGAGTTTAAAGATTTTTTTCAAAGGAGAACATTCTAGAAACAAATATGATCAAAAGCATAAGGTATAAAAGGAAACTAATTTTTAAAGCAATAGCAAGAAGCATGTTTGGAAGAATGTGTAATAATCATCTGAGTATTTATAATGGGGGGGGAGTTGGGAGATAAATTCTGAAAGGATGCTAGATTATGAAGGGTCTTATTTGTCGTGCTTGGAATGTAATACAGATACAGATTAAGACTCTAATTTTGTTTCTGTCATTAAGTATTCTCACTCTGAAAAGGAATTTTAATTTCTTCATATGAAGACTGGAAATGCTAACCAAACTCATAGATTTGAAGAAGTGGTAGCTGGTGCTCAATAAATCACAGCTCTCTCGGACCCATTATACTAAGGAAGTGGTATTTCATGCAGTGGGTTGTGTTCAGAGAGTTTTATAAGCAAAAAGATGATGGGATCAGAATTCTACTTTTGGAAACACCACTCTGACAGCATTTGCAAGATGAACGGGGTGGTGAGATGATGAGTAGCTAGACAGGAGAGCACTGTTATAAAACAATCAAGATGATCAGGATATGAACTAAGACAGTGATATTACCTGGCCTTTACTTTCTTCTGAATTCTTTAGATACATATGGATATATCCAGAACCTTAAGAAGGTAGGGAGGCACAAGAGAGCCATTTGGTTTCTGATGTCTCAATTTCCCCAGGGTGTGTTTGATGCCGACTCCTTGCCCAATCACACTAGTTTATATACGGAAGCAGTGCTACTGAAGATCCTGTATTTTGGTAGTCTCTGTAGCATAGCCTACTATGCCTCACCCTAGGTTTCAAGTGTTCCCTTTGTCTATCACCACTTCTGTCCCATCCCCTAATTCTGCTAATCTGATAAATTGATCAGTATTAAGATGATAAGAAGGAACCAAACATTTTCATTAACTACTGTCCCCATGTTTGTTTTCTGAAAATGGTATTACTCCCCAAATATTACTACTTATATTAATTATTATTATGTAACCAATAGGATGTTGAGTTTTACTTTTAAGAGCAATGTTCTCAAACTTGGCTGTTAGAACTACCTGGGAAGTTTTAAAAACCTTCTCTGCCCAGGTAATACCCCATACTAATTAAATTAGGAACACTGAGGGTAAACTATGAGGTACCACATCACAATTATGAGGTTGGCCCAAGTCAAAAAAACAAACAATATGCTTGTTAGGGGTGTGGAAAAAAGGAACCCTTTTACACTGTTGGTGGGAATGCATAGTGGTATCCAGCCCCTATGGAAAAGAGAATGGAAATTTCTAAATGTTAATATGCATGCCAATGCTCACTGCATCATCATTTACAATAGCCAAGTTATAGAAAAAACCAAAGTGCCCAACAACAGATAAGTGAATTAAGAAGCTATGGTGTATGTACACAATGGAATACCACTTGACTACACAAAAGACAAAATCTTGGCAATAGAGGGGATTGTAGTGAGCAAAATAAATCAGAAGGAAAAAGAAACAACACAAGATGATTCACTCAGATGTGGAATATAAAGAAACAAAAGAACAGACAACATTAATGTAAAAGAAACCCTAGAAATCTAACTACAGAACTGAGGTTGTCAGGGAGAAGGGTCAGGGTGGAAACGAAGGGGGGGGGATTAATAGCCTATGGTTGAAGACTGTTGATGCTTTTGTGGTGGCTTTGATGTGGCAACATTTACCTGAAGAAGTGTAAGCCTATACCCCTAAGACATATACAAAATAAATTTAAACCAGCATTTTGTTGTTTTCAGTTTTTAAAAAAATGCAATTAAAAGGAAATCTTCATGGTTAGGAGCTGGTTCTCAGTAATTTTTAAAACTCAGCCGTCTGGTACCAAGTAGCAGCCCCATTTGAAATGGAGAAATTTATGGAGTGATTTGCAAACATTTATGGGTGTATAAATCTTGCTCAAATGCAGGTTCAGATTTTAGTAGGTCTGGGGCAAGGCCTGAAAGTCCGCATTCCTAGCCTGCTTCTAGAAGATACATAGAGGAAAATCTCCATGAATTACACTTCAGAAATTCATTTCTGGACACATCTACAGTTGGCAAAAAATGAAGGAAAACATAAACAGCTGGGACTACATCAAACTAAAAAGCTTCTGTACAGCAAGAGACAATAAAACAAAAAGAAACGCAAGCGAATGAGAGAAAATTTTTGTACTCCATACAAATGATAAGGCTCTGATAACAAAGATCCACAAAGAACTCACACAACTTAACAAAATTAAAGTAAATGTCCAGTTAAAAAAATGGGGGAGAAGAACTTAAAAGACACTTCTCCAAAGAGGAAATACAGATGACAAATAGACATATGAAAATATGCTCCACATCACTAATAATCAGAGAAATGCAAATCAAAACCACACTGAGATACCATCTTACACCAGTAAGAATGGCCCATATAAAAAAATGAACAACAAGTGTTGACATGGGTATGGAGAAAAAAGAACATTTACACTGGTGGTGGGAGTGCAAACTGGTCCAGTCACTATGGAAGGTTGTATGGAAGACCCACAAACAATTGAAAGTAGAACTACCATTCCACCCAGCAATCCCACTACTGGGAATCTACAAAAAGGATAAAAAAACACTAATCCATAAGGACACCTGTACACACATATTTATTGCAGCACTATTTATAACAGCCAAGACATAGAAACAATCCAAATGTCCCCAAACTGATGAATGGCTGAAAAAGATGTGGCATATTTACACAATGGAATATTATTCATCAATCAAAGAAGACAACCTTATGTCATTTGCAGTAACATGGATGGAGCTAAAAAGAATCAAGTTAGTAGAAATATGCCAGAAAGAAAAAGAGAAATATGGGATGGTCTCACTTATATGAGGGATTTAGGAGAAACAAACAAACAAATGGACAAGAAAAACATAAAACTGCCAAAAATATAGAACTGAACATAGAGCAAGAGAGGGGGAGGAAGGAGAAAATGGGGAGGGGAAGGCACAAAAGACAGATCATTCACGGGTGATAAGGTAATGGGAGAACCTCGGGGAAGACAATGATGTAATAGGGGTGTGTGTGTGTGTGTGTGTGTGTGTGTGTGTGTGTGTGTACAATCAGCTAAACATTAAAAATTAAAAAAATAGAAGATACTGATACTGCTGGTCTAAGGACCACACTGTTTAGCCAGAGTTAATTAATCATTAACATCTCTGCTATAATATTATTTGAGGATATTTAAAAGGAATTACTACTTGTGATTTCAAAGACTATTTTTCCTTCTCCACTTCCTTCTGGGGCTACATTTGGAATTTTGGTTGGCGATCCCTATCACATTCTACGTAGCTGAGAGTTAATCAGAAGCCAAAGTACTGTACTTTTAAAAAACACAGCTGAGATCTGCATGCAGTGAAACGTGTATGATACAATTTACCCTTTTAATAGGACTGGATGGCCTTGATTTGTGACAAGCTATGCGGCACTGACCTTTGATGAAAGAACACCAAGCAAACCAAAACATAATCAAAATGAACAATGTTATATTAATACTTGATAGATCCAAGCAAGGTAATCCCATTTAGCATAACCTTCTATAGAAAAGGTGGAAATTGTAATGAAACTAAACTTCATCTTCAGAATAAGGAACACCAGTAACACAAGTTACCTTTCTCTCCCAGTTCTACATATAAAAGAAATGTCAAACTCTATTTTACTTACATGAGAGTACATGTAGTTTCAATGAAAACTTCAATTCCTTATTTGTGTGTGTTCTTCCTTTTATGTGGAATACCCACACAAGTGCCAAGGTCACTGAAGTCACCTTTAGAGTTTGGTCCTTAACTGCGCATCTTACTTTCATGCATCAGACTCCAGACGAAGAGAGGTCAGAGTGGTGACACTGGGAAGTTTCCCTCCACCAGTCTTAACCAAATTCCACTATCCTGAACCTTGTGGATTCCAGGCTGTGTCTGGCTAAATGCCTGTAATACTCCCTCATATTAAACAATTTCCAAAGGAACACATGTAGGCACATGCGTGGGTACACACACCACACAGAGTCCTAATATTTTCATGCTTAAGTAACTCTTGCCCAGAAGCTTGTGGCTCAAGATATCAGGTGAAACACATAACTTTACCTCCCCTCATGGAAGCCTTAGTGAAATGACAAAGAAATGATACAGATGAGGTAAATGTATTCTAGTTTTGAGAACAGTCAATAGGACAGCGATAGAGATAGTTTTTGTTTTTTGGTTTTTTTTTTTTTTGGAAGATAGAAGGGAGTTATAGTTACACCGATAAACCAGGGCAGAAGGAAACATGATCCAGAAACACACCGAGAACAGCAACTGAGAAGGTTGGCATTTTCCACCCAGCAGTCTTGAAAGAAGCCCCCAAAGCAGACAGTGGGCATGGAGAGCAAAAGTGGGTGGCTGGATAGTTGTAGGGTAGTCTTACAAGGTGACCAGTCACATGATTCATCACATTGCAGTTACAGGCACTGCTCCTGATGGTAAGGATGTAGCAGTGAATGCCTCAGTCTCTATATGCACTGAAAGTAAATTCTCAGGGAAGAAGCAAACACGAAATAATCCCATAAATACGGAGATATATATATATATATATATATATATATATATAAGTATATATACATACATAGATATATATGTATATATACATGTATATATATATACAATATATACATATATATATAGGTAATGGTTAAAAAAAATAACAAGGACACAGAGTGGCAGGGGTGCTTATCTGAGGACGTCCAAGCAGGGAGGGCCTCTCTGACGACATGGCATTTGTACAAAGCCGAAGAGAAATTTAATAAAATAAAAAATAATAATAATGAATAATAATAATGAATAAAAAATGAACCATGTGTTTATTTGCAGGAGGGAATGCAACCATCCAGATGAAGGAGGCAACAATTTGAGAACTATCAAGGCATGTAGCTTGAGGTCAAAGGGAGGACTAGGAGCTGGAGAGAAAGCAGGGCCAGATCCAGTGAGATTTGAAAAGCAAGGGCTTAGACCAGTAGATTTTTCTAAGTGAGATGGAAAGGTAATGATCGCATTTATATCTGAGTGTCGCTCAAAGATAAGCTGTTCGTGGAGAACAAGGAAAGTAGGCGATCAGTGAGGAGGTACAGTAGGCGTTGAGGTCAGACAATGAGAACTTTAAGTAGGAAGGCAGTGATAGAAAGGATGGGTACATACTGGATCTGAGACACATTTACAAGGTAAAAAGGTTAAAACTGATTTCGGGTTGGGTTGCATAATATGAATTCAGGAGGACTCCCATTGGAATGAGGTCAGATGGCTGCAAGAAACATGCCCTGGTAATGTAGTTTAAGTTCCTGGATCCAGCCAAGACTCAAGAGCAGGCCTGTGTGAGGATTCCGGTTTGGTTTAAACTCTTTTGAACAGATTGAAAAATCATAAGAATCTGTGGATCATTTAGAAATAGCCAAGATACAGGTAATAATACAACTCTTAAATTTTAGAAAGTTGTGGCTAGCTGGTGAGTTGCTTTTGTCTTACTGATAATGTTTTCCCAGTCTATCTATAAAAGTAGTTGGTAACACTGTTGAAAAAAGGCTCAGTCAGGACAAATTATTCTTCATTGTTGGATAAATCTTCTTGCCTACTTTCCCCCACTCAAGCCTTACTTATCTAAAGAATTGAACATCTTGGGACATAATAGTAACATGGTTTTCAAATATGAACAAGCTCAGCAAGGCAGTGCTGAGATAGCTGTTGAATCAACTCAACCAAATCCAGTATCTGGCGGGAATCATCTCAGGGCAGCAAATTAAGGAAGATCAGCTGTGAATACCTTTCAGATGTCTCTGAGCCTTGATTTATACCTTCTTGCTCAGACCTCTGATCCCAAGCACCAGGGAGTAGACATTTAGTTTCATGCACACTGACTTTTTCATATTGTTTTACAACATCAAGGGTATCAGTACAAAGTTGGTGGTGCCGTTCAACCTTGAGGGCTAGAAACTAATGAACAGATATGCCTGGCATCTCCTTTGGGTGGGCAATTCTTGGATGCATTCTGTATATTTCTCTGGAGGCCCTTGTGGAATCACTGCTGTTGTCATGTCAGTCATGCACCTGGAGAGTATGGATTTTCTCTTCTTCCCAGTTTTACTTTTGCAGCATTTTCACCACTGCTTCTTGGGATCACTTCCAGACCAGGGCGTTGAACTAGCACCCTTCTTCAGAGAACTCAAACCAAGGCAGCTTCATCCTAGTACGCCAGTGACAGCCATCACGACAAAAACATCCATTTGGAATTAAGTGTTTAATTCCCTCTTCATCAGTATTCAGTTCTACTGCAAAAATGTTCACTTAACATGTATTCACATTTTTATTTTCTCACTCTTTATATGTTTGTCTTTGTGAGTTCAGGGGGAAAAAAACCCAAGTTTGCAGCACTACTAAAGTTAAATGCATCTAAGGTGAACTTGAAAAGCATTACCACCTGTAGGACTCCTTAGTTCAAATATATTGGATATGTGCAGATAATCTCAAATGCACAAATTTGACTTATTTGGCCAATGTATTGTCAAATCTGGTGCTTCTGACTTAAAAATTGCAATCTACTTGTAATAACTGATATTTCTTAGGTATTGTCAGTCATTTCACACATTTGACAACTTTGTGAAGTAAACACGGATAATATATCTTTCACTTTTGAGATTATCCAACTTGAAATCAGAGTGGTAAACGGGGGAGCTGATATTAGGCAAGATGAACCTGGTACCACCAGGGCTGGTGTGATTATTAAAACACTCACAGTCAGGGGAAGGAAAGAAGGTTGGACAGCTCTGTGAAGTTATGAGATCATTTGATCTAGAACAGAGTTTTCATCCACTGTCACTCACTCTTACACTCAACAGGTCTTTTTTGAGTCTTTTTACAACTTGAGACAATGTACAAAGCAAGTTAGATAGAATGATTATGGGGAGTTAAGTAAATAAACTTGGAGGGAGAAAAAGAAAGCAAATCCCTGGGAGTGGACTATTATAGCAGCTCCAGACCCTGATAAAAGAGAATCTGTAACTAAATTTATCATCACCACTTACACACATCTCCAGATGGACCAATGGAACAAATGATTTTCAAATTGATCAGTGAAATCAATCTGAATTGCTTGTCAACCAATTGGGGTAATGTTTTTTTAAACCTGCCAGTCAATTTAATTTATCAATTAGATAATACAAATCAATATTTGGTATTTGGGTGGATTTAAAATTGACAGAGGCAGTAAAATAAATTGATTTAATAAATATTTTTCTTTGAACAGAGTGCTGGTCTTACTGACTTGGAAAGCTGATATCAAAACATTTCAGAATTACTATGATTTTAAACATTATTATTCCAACTCAGCAACTATGTGATCCCGAAAGCAGAGGACTGCCTTCTTTGTAGCTCACCAGCAAGAAAGAAAGATGACTTGATTTTCATTAGGGGTTTCATGAGTCAGCAGCTGAAGCCTATTAATTTTTCCATAAATAGAACTTTAAAAAGCCTGGGTCTTGGAAAGGAAAGGGAGGTAGGCTATGTCTTGGATTTAATCAGCCACTATTCTTCTACAATAGTGTTTATCCAATTTCACCTTGAAAAATAAGGAAAACTCTATTGTTCCTCTCTGCCACCTGTTTACTGAAGGAACTGGACTGTGAGCCACTCCAGTTCTCTTACATCCACAATGAAAATTCAAATCCGTTTTCCGATCTCTGTGCCTTCTCGGGTCAAGAACAGCTCACCATGCAAAGGTCACTTTTACTATTCTACCCTGCTTTAGCCCCACCTGTACGTCACTCCTACATCCTTTAGTGATGCAGAAATACTGCATGACTTTGAAGTTGAAGGTTGCACTCAGGCAGGCAGAGAGCTTTACTCCCACCCTGAGTTGGAACAGATAATGGATTCTGCAGAGCAGGTGTCCAATTGACCAAGGTCATGGAACAATGACTCAGTGTAAATATCCAAATTGCAGTTGTGGACAAACTCAGTATATGACAGGTGCAGTGGCTGAATGTCCTTCTGGCTAACTGTCACAATGATCTGAGATGACAGCACGACTCAAGAGAAGCCTGCCTTAAAAGGTTACGTCTTCACTAATCCTGTAGCAACAAGCAGGCTAGCATTACTTGGTGCCAATCTCCGCATTGGTGTGTCTACATGATTTTGTTTCTCAGGAACTATTTGTTCAAGGGGAGAAATGCAAAACAGAAAGATGAAGTCAGTTTTTGCCAGCCATTTCCAAAGATGAATGAAGCAGGCAATCATGCCTTAGAAGCCATCAGTCCAAGGAACTCAGAAAGTCCTTCAAGAGTTGTGAGTACATGGTAACTTCAAGAGAAACACAAACAAAATTAGACAATTTGGCTCCTGGGAAAGAAGAGGAATTATACCCCATGCATTACAAGTTTATGATTCTCAGCAATATATTGAAATGCCTGAAAGTCAAAGGCAAAGGTACCAAATATGTGTCAGGTATCAGTGATTAAAGTAAAAAAATGCATTTAAGTTACTGAAATGTATACACACACATATTATATATATATGCATATAGATACATAAATATATCTGATGTGATTTAAATTTTTAGAAAAATACTTGAATTATATAGGTTGAGGATACATATATGAAAATAGTTTGTAACTTCTTTTTCCTGGTCTCTTACATGAAAGGACTAATGTAATGTTAAATGCTGTGCTCAATGCCAAATTACTAGAAAGTGAATGAGTGTAAACCCAAGTTGCTTTATGTTTTTAATGTGGCAAAGAGGTCAGCAAACACTTCTGCAAAGGGCCATTTGAGAGATAAAATAATAATAACCCTTGAAGGATTTAGAACTGGGTATACAATATTAATATTGGTTTATAGAAATTGACCCCATTTCATAATTAAGAAAGTTGAGGTTTAAATGTCTTGTCTAATGTTATATTTTGAGTGGAAGAGCTCAAATTCAAAGACTTGTTTTTGATTGTTACTTCAGTTCTTTTGGCACTGCCAACTTCCAGTCCCTCCAGGGTAAGGCCAGCAAGAGTTGTACGAACATGCTTGTCTCTGTGTTGTATGAGCCATGCATAGCCTTTGCCTCGTTCTTGAAAGGTACAGCTGTCCAGAAAATACATTTTTAATTGCCTACTATGTGCCAGACATTGTCCTAGTTGCTGGGATATAGTGACAGATTCCTTAATGTCAAAGGATTTTTATACTACTGGGGGGGGGTAGACAATAAGTATCAACTAAATAAATAAATTCCATTGGATTCTGGTGTTAGCAAGAAAGAAAAATGGGATTATATAATCAAAACTAGTGCTGGCAGTCTTAGATGGGAACAGAGTTAGTCTGGGTTTTTCAGCCAAGCTGGTTGGTTGGTTAATGAAGCAAGGAAGATTGCTGACGTAGCAGTCACAATACACAAAATGGTAGCTTGAATAATGGAAATGGCAAATGATGAAATAGACAATAAGATAACATTTTCGTATATATCATTGTTAGAGACCAGGTGATCCCTTTCAGTGTTTGGTATCTGTGCTAAGCAATGTGTACATGAAGATAAAAAATGTGGCAGCTTTCCTAGCAAAGACAGAATAAGTGTAGTGTCACTATTGAATCTTAATGTTATCTCATGCTATTTTTTAAAAGGAGGAGAAATGATGGTTGATACAGCCAATACTGATGTATTTTACATGGATTAACAAGCATTTTACATGAATTAACTCATGAATGAGGATGAGTTCACAGAGATTATTGCCTACATTGTACAAATGAAGAAACAGAGGCAGAAGCCTTCCTATGAAAGACTGAATAATACCATCTCCCCAATGATGCTCATGTCCTAATTATACAACCTGGAAACCTGCTACCTCTTTAAAGGGACTTTGCAAATATAACTTAACTAAGAATTTGGAGATAAGGAAATTACTCTGGATTATCATGGTTTGTCCAAAGTACTAATAAGGGTGATTGAAAGAATTAGAAAAAGTATAGAAGTAGAGGTTAGAGTGATGTGGTCATAAGCCAAGTAATGCAGGCAGCTTCTAAAAACTGGAGAAGACAAGGAATTAGATTCTCTTCTATAGCTTCCTGGAGGAATGTCATTCACCTTGATTGTAGCCCAGTGGAAATTATTTCAGGTTTCTGACCTCTAGAATAGTAACATAGTAAATATATCTTGCCTCAAGCCACTATATTAGCAGTCATTTGTTACAGCAGGGATAGGTAGCTAATAATACCTTGCCTAAGGCCAAAGAGGTACCAAGTATAAAGGTCAGATTTAAAATTGAGGCATCTGACAGTGTCAGAGAAGTAACTATTATGTTACAGGGTCTCTCAGAGGTGGAATAAAAAGGTTGAACACAAAATAAGTGTATCCAAGATTTTCCTCATCCTCATAATTACAGGTCCCAGAGAAACAAACAAAAACAAAACAAAAAGATGGGAAAAGGGCATATATCAGTTGATATATGCCAATCCCCTCCTCTTTCTTTGTTCCATATCTTCAGTCTTGCACCCAAGAAATCACTATATAAACTTCAATTTTAGAGATGGCTAAAAGGTTATCTTTGTTTTAAAGGGATCACTCAGAACATTTCTTTTCCTTTTTAAAGGTTTTTTTTTTAAAGGAGATTAGGTCTTGCTATGTTGCCCAGTGTTGTCTCGAACCCACGTACTCAAGTGATCCCCAGCCTCAGCCTCCCAGGTAGCTGGGACTACAGGTGAGTGCCACCACACCTGGATAAAGGTATTTTTGAAATTAATTATTTTATTTTACATTGTTATCTACCTGGGGGGTTTTCCCATTACTTTATCACCCATGAATCATCGTCCTAATCTTCTGAGCCCCTCCCACTACCCCCACCACCCCGCTTTCCCCCTTCCCCTCTCTTGCTCTATGCTTCAGTTCTGCTGACAGTTTTAATTTTTTCTTGTCTGTTTTCCCTATATCCTTCATATAAGTGAGACCATCCAGTATTTCTCTTTTTCTTTCTGGTTTATTTCTTATTTCTGCTAGCATGATCCCTTCTAGCTCCATCCCTCTCAAATGGTTATTTTGAAGTTACCCAGCTGGTTTTAGTTACACAAGGGGCAGGTGGTGATGTGGGAGACACTGATCTCAGGGCCTACGTAGAACTCAAGGAAGGAGGCTGTGTGCCAAGTGAGGACCAAAGGAGCCAGACTTCCTGAAACCTGCGTGTTTCTCATCATTCTCTTAGGAAGAATTGGAAAGGAAATGCTAATTACATATTCACCCCATGCCATATGTCTAGAAGTGTCCAAGTTCCAACTGTAGCAATCTTTTAACTCCTGTAATTATTATATTCCCCCATATTAGCCACTTGGACATCCTGCGTTAATGTCAGTGGCTCTCTAACAGCTTCGAGAACACAGTGGCTGCTTCTAAATATTAATTGAATTAAACAGAAGATGTGATTACACCCATAGACCAGAGCTTTGCAAATTTTAAGGTGCATATACATTCCCCAGGTACCTGGTTAAAAACGCAGATTAAGAGTAGCAAGTTCTGGTTACTGCCTGAGCTTGGGCAGTTCTATCAAGTTCCCCCAGGACGCTGATATTGCTGGTTCACGGCCCATGCATTTCAAGATCCGTATTTCTCAGGGTCTCTTGAGAGACCTCCTTACCCACACATGAAACATGCCATTCAACTTGTAATGAAAGTTTACAAACAAGGCACAGAAACCGGTACCCCCTCCCCCTTTTAGACACCTGCTCACTAAGTAGGGAGCAAATAAACGCTGGGGTTCAGTGGCAAGAGTTGAAACAGCGCCCCAAACCCCCCTGGCGGGGCTCCGCTCCCTGTTCCCACCGGCAAGGAGAGGAAGCAGGCAAGTGTCCTGGAGCGCCCATGCCTCGGTTCCTCTTTCCTTCCCCGCCTTGAAGGAGCATGTGTCCCGACTGGAAGCGCCGAGGTCACGGGCAAACACACTGGGGCGCGGCGCCGCGCCCTTGCCCAGGCGGAGGCGGCCGCCGCGCGTGCGTGCACTCTCAGTATAAATAGATCCCAGGCGGCCGCCGCTGGACAGAGCCGGGCTGTGGGCACCGCCGGCCATGGCGGGCGAGGACCACCCGCGCCAGGGCAGCATCCTCTACAACATGCTCACGAGCGCCAAGCAGACCCTGGCGGCTCCCGAGGCGCGAGTCGGGGGCCCGTGCTGGGGCTGCTCGTGCGGCTCGGAGCCCTCGGTGGGCAGAGAGGGGCTGCAGGGTGGGCGTGCGGCGGCGCTCCTGTACCGCTGCTGCTTCTGCGGCGAGGACCACCCGCGCCAGGGCAGCATCCTCTACAGCATGCTCACGAGCGCCAAGCAGATGCAGGCGGCCCCCGAGGCGCGAGGGGGGGGCTCGTGCTGGGGCTGCTCGTGCGGCTCGGAGCCCGGCGTGGGCAGAGAGCTGGGCCCCGACGGCCCCCCGGGCGCCCGGCCCGCGGCGCTCCTGTACCGCTGCTGCTTCTGCGGCGAGGACCACCCGCGCCAGGGCAGCATCCTCTACAGCTTGCTCACCAGCGCCAAGCAGACGCACGTGGCTCCGCCGGCGCCCGAGGCGCGCCTGGGGGGCTCGTGGTGGGTCCGCACCCACTGCGCGCAGAGGCCGGGGGGCCCA
The DNA here is from genome assembly GCA_004024945.1 of Uropsilus gracilis. Lineage (NCBI taxonomy): Eukaryota > Metazoa > Chordata > Mammalia > Eulipotyphla > Talpidae > Uropsilus > Uropsilus gracilis. The sequence goes on from PVHY01011801.1 coordinate 35,926, forward strand.
GCGGAGCCGCTGGGCGGGCGCGTCGTGGCGCCCCTGGCCCCCTGCTGCTTCTGTGGCGAGGACCACCCGTGGCCGGCCGGCGTCTTCTGTCACCTGCCCGGGAGCTCCAAGCAGGCGCACGCGCCTCCCGAGGTGCCCCCGAGGGCCGTCTGGTGGGGCTCCCCGTGCGGCGCGGAGCGCCGGGTGACCCTCAAGAGTCCACAGGTGGTCTGCGAGGCGGCGTCGGCCGGCCTGCTCAAGACGCTGCGCTTCGTCAAGTACCTGCCCTGCTTCCAGGTGCTGCCCCTCGACCAGCAACTGGTGCTGGTGCGCAGCTGCTGGGCGCCGCTGCTCTTGCTGGAGCTGGCGCAGGACGGCTTGAACTTCGAGACGGTGGAGACGGCGGAGCCCAGCCTGCTGCAGAGGATCCTCACCGCCAGGCGGCAGGAGCAGGAGGCGGCGGGAGAGGAGCCGCCGCCCCTGCCCACGGAGCCGCTGCACTTGCTCCCACCGCTGGAGGCTGGGCGTCTGCCATCGGCCGCCGAGGTCCAGGTCATCAAAGGCTTCCTGGCCAAGTGCTGGAGTCTGGACATCAGTACCAAGGAGTACGCCTACCTCAAGGGGACTGTGCTCTTTAACCCAGGTAAGGGCGCCCGACTGTGCTCCGGCTTTGCTTGGCCCGGAGAAGCATGGACAGCGCGCTGTGGGCGCAGGTCAGGGGAGGCTCGGGGAAAACTTGCCACTGGCAGCAGAGTTGGGGGGAGCTCCAGAGACGCCTCTGGCAGCTTGGCTGGGCTGCTGTCACAAACTCGGCCCAAGAGTGGGGGTGGGGTGGGAGTTATTGTTGAGCTTTACACACCTTTCCGTTAGTGCAGGGAAGTGTGGCCTACGAGGGACCTGACTGTTCCTTCTCCTTTCGCCCTTGAAATCCACTGGCAGAGCTTTGTTATTTTTTTTTTTTTTAAGTTTGTGTTCACGGCCAAGTCGACTGTCTAGCTTTCTGAACCCCATTTCTGGAATTTACCAGAACGTCCTGATTGGAGGGACGATATTAAGGCTGACAGGAAAGGGAACCTTTGTTAAGGACCCATCTAGAGCTTATTCCTGGACACTGTCAGACTGGACGGTGCTTTATGGGTCAGGCTCGGAATGGTCATTTTGATGATTTTAAGCAGCTGGCTTGCCTATTCGCCAAGTCTCTGAGGATCTGACTAGCAAAGGGGCAGGATAGAGATAGGGATAGAGAGCAAAAGCACTATACTTTCGAGTTTGAAGAGACCTTCTGGTCACCCCTGTACAGGCAGCCTCGTCCCAAGTGACTTTAGTGCAACATAAATGACCAGGGAGTCATGGAGCATGGGTCTCCGACCTTCTGGACCCAATAGGATGGCAACTGCACCACACTCTGTTGGGTGCTGGAGACTCAGGCTCCACACAAGGTAACCACATCATAAAAGACCATCGCCCTGAACAACCCAGCACCTTGTTGAGTATGTACTTCCTACTAGAGGCATCTACAACCAGCAGCTTCCCCAAATGGTCACAAGTGAGCAGGAAAGTTCCAGGCAGCCTGAATCGGGATAGTTTTGGTAATACTCGCTCCACATCCTTTTACCCTGATACCAGGTGTCTCATATTATGTCCCTGGCTTCTGCTGAGCATTTTTGTAAGGGGATAGAGCAGTATTTACTTTTGTACTCACCTTCCAGGGCGTGGAGACCTCAGCTCATCCTAGCAGGTCAGCTTTTGCTTATATCAATTGCCATCCAAACTTGCCCATGCAGACGAGGCACTGGGTGCTGGGGAGGGGGGCATCTTGTTTCAAGTCATTCCAGGCCCCTTCCCTAGAGGTTATGATTCAGCAGCTTGGGTGCAGGGTCTGCAAATCTGCTTTCCTTAATAAGTTCCCCCAGGTGGTTCTTGAGATCACTTGGGAAACTGGTTTCTTATTGCTTCAGCCACTGTCCTGAAGCATCTAGTCAAGGGCCTGGTTCTGTTGGGACACAAGGTGAGATGAGGGCTCAGCTTCTGCCATTTCCATGCCACTTGTCATTTCCTTTCCACCACTATTTGCGTGTGCATACACACATACACACACACACACACACACACACACCTCTCTCCTTTATTCTAACGTCTTGCCAAATCCTCTTTTTAACACTAATACACCTCACTTAGGAGAAAATTAATGGCTGTTCAGTCCATGGCCTTCCTTTTTCTTTTGTTGTTTATCCTTTTATATTCTCTGATCTTTACTTAAAAGTTTGTTTGTTTGATTGATTGTTTGGTTTTTACTGTGGAGTTCATCTATGTGCCCTGAACTTAAGACAAGATTGTTTTTATAAAGCTCCTGGGGTGGGGGTGTGAATAAGGAAGGGTGTGATAGGAAAGCAGAGAAAAGTGATGTGCATTTCACAAAAGGAAGTTTTCACATGTCAGGAAGTTAATCCTGGAGGTGCTTCTGCTTTCTGGTGGAGTTTCATGGAAGCGTCTTTGTACACTCATCAAGAAAGTTAGATCTCAAGCCTGGATAATTAGCTGTTAATAAGATATTAATGCTTAGACTGGGACAACCAATTGGTATAGGAACTGGAGATGTTGCTTTTTTCCTTCTCATTTTGTTTGACAGATGATGCCTGCCTATAATAGGAGTGACTTACCTATTGTCATTACTTTTTTTAAAAAAGCAAGGCGATGATTAGTGATTCTTTAAAAATACTGTTCTGTTGGAATTTGTAGAAAAAAGGTAAATAATTGCAATAATCATTGACCTCATTAAAAAAAAAACAGAAACAGTAAATTGGTATTCACTTAAATACAGATTAAAGAATTTTAGTATAATATTACTGTCATGGAGCTAGCAAAGGAACTTCCATAAACAGCCTTCTCATACTACTTTCTTTATAAAATTCACAAGCACACCATCTTTCCTGCAAAGTGCTTAGTTCACTTTTACTTAGCTATCACACTGCACTGCAAGAAGGTCATGCATTTTCTATTAGAAAAGTTACTTTTGAACCATGTTGCAATCCATGAGGTTTTCATGCTTACTGTTTAACCTTTTCATGACTACCAGGATATTTTCAAAGATTTCTTCCTTTCAAATCATCTTTTTGTATAAGGTTCCTCTGGAAGGTTCATTAGAGTCATTTTCACTTTTCTCTTACCCAATGCAGAGATCAAGATAGCATGAGCTAAGTGGCCACTGTTATCTTTAAATTACTATGGGATGCTAGACAAACATCAGCCCATAGGCAAATAATGAAAATAAGGCTCTGGAGTCACAGTTTGAGGTTGTGTTTACCACCATTGTCTAGCTGATCGTTATAAAGTAGGAAATATGAGGGAGGATGTTAAAATATCTGTCATCTGACAAAACTTCCTGTCATGCATATCTTCCTATTTGCCCAGATAGTGAACTGGAGCAATGACTCATTAAGAGGCATTCTACTGTCACCGTGAATTAAGGGTGTGCTTGAGAACCTGTCATTTCTAAAGGTGATGATCCAAACATACTGATTATACGGTGTTTCGTTCTTGGAAGCATTTCTTCTGAGAACTTAGATGTAGTTCAACATTTTATGCTTGCTTTGAACCAGGAAGTTTGTGGGCACAAATGGATATCTTTTAAAGCTAGCAAAGGAGTCTGTGAGTGAGCTGTTTCTAACCGTTTTCTCCCTTCTCCTCCAGACCTGCCAGGTCTGCAGTGCGTGAAGTACATTCAGGGACTTCAGTGGGGAACTCGGCAGATACTCAGCGAACACGTCAGGATGACGCACAATGGGCATCAGGCCAGATTCGCCCAATTGAATAGTGCCCTTTTCCTTCTGAGATTCATCAATGCCAATGTCATTGCTGAACTATTCTTCAGGCCCATCATCGGCACTGTCAGCATGGATGATATGATGCTGGAAATGCTCTGTGCAAAGTTATGAAGGTGTGGGGGCCACACAAGTGTAGTTCGCTGTAAAGAGAAGATAAGGCACTGTGTGCAGAGTGTAAAATAGTGTAAAATAAATTTTCTTAGTATTTTTACATGCAGAATATTTTTGTATTCAATTAAAAAGAAACTCTAGTGACAGACAATTAGAAAAGCCTCTGTTCTGTACTGTTTCACTGTGAAGGAAACATTGGCCGACAGTATACACATTTCTGTAAATCTTGAAGGAAACAGCCGGTGCTGTGCTAGTAAGGGATGTTAGCAAGTTTAGGGACACTGCTTTAACCTGCTAAAATTCAATTTGCAGCATGAAGTTATAAATGTTAAGGTGTTAACCATTAACTTGGTTGAAAAAGTTTCATCAGAGTTTAAGTAAGACTTAAAAAATACTAAAAACTTAGCCAACATAAACAAAAATTATCATTGTGGGTGGCAAATTTTAATACAACATGCCAGTTTCAGCTTGGGTTGACTGTTCATTTCTTCATTTTCACTTCTGTCAGCTGAAGAGTCTTTATACCAAGTAGTACAATCTGATGGTAAACGCCTTGAAAGGAGTTTTCCCAGTTTTACTTTGGGATTTTTTCTGTACAAAGTTCAACAAGAAACACCTCTCATGATGAGATGTAGTTCCAGAAAGCTTGGTATCATGATATCATTATGAACTCCTTGATATAGCCCACCTTTTAGCTATATTATGTGCCTCTAATATATGTAATAGGTAACATATTTACATCACACAATATACCATATACAACTCACATTGAACAATCATGGTATAAAATCATAAAGTGATTTCATTTTTGGCTCCTGTTGCTCCTTTAAATGTAATCTGTAGAATTCATTCTTCCTCTCCAGATGAGATTTAGGGCACTACATGTCCATTCACTTAGGTAATAAGCCTAATAGACTGTTCCTTGGTGACTAATATATCCAGTCCAGGATCATAACCCATCACAGGGAGTCAAAATTTCTTTTGTGTAGACCCCTTTGGCAGTCAAATAAATCCTATATAGATCTCAGATCAGGATATTGGAAGAGGGAAGCAAATACAATTTTTAGGATTACCAGAAAAATGAATGTTAGAAGATAACATTAAAGATGTTAAAATTTAAAAATCCTTTAAAATGTGGTATAATAATGAAATGGGGCTGTAGCAAGGGGGTATAGCCATTCAAGGACAGTGCTCAATAGAGGATGAGTCACTGTAGGTTTTCATACTAGCCCACAATTGCAAGACCACTGAATCTCAGGGAACAACAACAATGGGGTTTATATAGCAAACAGAGGAAATAGAGTTTAGAATGCCACGAGGACCAGTTATCTCACCCCAGACAGTGTCCAGAAGTTCCAAACAAGATGCCAGCTCATCCAACATGGCGCTGTCCCACAGATCACAGGCGGGACCGCTAAGATGACCCAGCAACCCGCAGCACCTGATGCTGGACCAGACAGCAAGGAGGCAGGTGGAGAGATGATCAGATAAACAGCTCTTGGAGACACCACACCTTGGGCCTTTGGTGCACTTTCCAGCGGAAGGCAGGTGCAGCTGCTCAAAGACTGCAAAGCTCTTCTGTTTTTCTCTTTGGAGGTTGGCTGCTGGAGGTTTTTTTCTCCTTTCCTCAGGTGCCAGGAACAGAACGGCGTGTGGGGGTCCAAGCTGGCTCCTTCCCTGCCTTATATCCTCTGTCAGGGTCCGCACTCAAGTCAATGCCTGCCCCTTTGGACCATAATTCTAAGCGACTGACTGGACCACTTCAGGACGAATCAGTCCACCTGGCGCTGAATAATTAACTGAGTGGATGAACATGATTGGTTCACTTAGTTGTACGTCATTGCTCTACCGTGTCAACCACGAGCCAAATGCGTGGGCCAGTCCCGAAGCCCCACTGCTGCAGGACCTCCGGCCTGGGTGCAGAGCTCTCACTGGGGTGTGCTGCTCAAACCAGCTGTCTGGTGCTCCAGGGAGGGGCTGCCCGCAGGTTGCAACTTCTGGTGGTGGTGGCAAGGTGCGCTTTTCCAGTGGCTCTCACCTCTTAGCGGGCAGTGGGCATAAGAGTCAGGTTGCCCCCACAATCCATGCAGTGGGGCCCTGACTTCAGTAACACATTTGTTTCTTAACCAACACATTAAATAAGAAACTATATGATGATACATCTAATATCTACCTTTATTTCAAAGCTGTGATCGGTATAGTTGAAATGTCAAGATAATCTATAACATCTATATTGTGATAAGAAAATGTGTTGTTGTTGTTGTTGTTGTTGTTTTGATGGCTATTGGGAGACCCCAAGATCACCACCCCCACTCAGTTTTGCAACAGGGGGTCATGGGACTCAGCACATAGGGGGGGTTCAGAGCTGAGACTTATTCCAGAGGTGTGGTATGGCTATACAGCTGAATCTAAAGGGGGAAAGCCACAAGCACATGCTGGAGGAAGACAGTACCTGCTTCCTTCAGTTCTTGCCTTCCCAGGAGGGGTCACACAGAAAAAACTACCCAGCAATGAAAATTCAATCATGTTCCAACCCAACGAAGCCCTCTGAGACTCAGAGTTGACATATCTTATAGAGGGCTGGTCACAGGGACACATTCTATCTAGCATGATCCCAAATTCCACACACACAGAAAGGAAGCAGGTACTCAGCATACACCCCAGTGTTTGCTCAGTCTAGGCACTGTGGGTCACCCTTCTGAGCTAGGGAAGGACAGGAACACTTCCAGAATTGAAGTCCCCAGACACCAGCCAAGGGTCAACTTTGCAAGCAGGTCGTTCTAAAGATAGCAGCCTCCCTGCAGAGCTGACAGTTAGCTTGCCTGCAAGATCCACACCCTTATCAGTCGGACCCCACACAGTCGACTGGGCCAACCTGCAGAGCTGAGCTCACTAATACCCTGCAGGGGTCCTGGGCTCTGCCAGTTCAAACCGATCTCAGTAACTCGGCCTGTCTTGAAAAAGCAGCCTCCTCTGTAGGTGTCTCTATGAATCTTAACTTTTTTTTAAGCCTGATGAGAGGCTTCCATTCAGACCCAGCACAGCTCTGGGAGGTAAAGGGAGTTGAACGGAAGCCTTCCAGGGCTGAGGCAGGAGCAGGGTGGTCAGGACTCATCCAAGAAATACAGTCTCTGAGGGCACAGGTATGCCCTGGAATTGAAGAGTTTGCCACATCTAGGCCCCCTCAACAGGGCCTGGATTGGGCAGGCAGTGCAGGCTCACAGGATCCCCAATGAAACTGCCCATATCCATTGCTCCTGCTGCAGAGTTGTCAACCCAGTCCAAGTGGCTGGGTCCAGTCCTTGCTTTCAAAGAGACTGCCTGTGGCGGTCAGTTCCAAAGGGTTCCATCGGTGGTGTTGGTTCATCACTTGGCCAGCAAGGCAGCAAGTCGGGATGTTCCACTGGGTTTCTGCAGGAACGGTCGCATAATTTCACAGTTGCACAGTCACATAGCGGGCTCTGCAGTCCGGAATGCCAAGTCCCAGCAGCTTGCAAAGGTAGCATGAGCGAGCAATTTTTCTTCAGAAATGGGAAGGCTTCCAGGAGCAGTTCTGGAAAAAAAAAAAAAAAAGATTGGCAATGCCCTACCCTTGCCCCTGCCCCAGGTGCCACCTTTTGTTTTCTCTACTATTAATGGTTCATTCACTTATCCTAACTTTACAATTTTTTCCTATTTATTTTTTCTCCTGGAAGTTTCCTCTGAAAGGGTTGTGTGCAAGAGGGACAAAAGCATATACCATTTTTGTCCAACTTAGTCAGAAAGATACATCATATTTAGGAAATGATCAGGGTAAAGCCTGATTTTTCGGAATCTTTAAAATGTGGATATATATCACCCTTCCCCCCCACCCCCCACCCCATGCCTCTTGTTCTTATCACTTATCCAGGGAAGAGCCTAAAAAAGATCAATCCTTTTCTGGAGGCAGCTGAATCATTGGCCGATCTCCGAGCTTTGATAAGCCGTGTGCTGCAGGGGACACAAGGGTCAGACTGTCAGGCCCTAATGAAGTCGTGACCCCAACATGGGCAATGTATTTGTTCATAACATCTAGGCATTGCCATTAGCTGTGTCTGAAAAACACAGGGACGATAATTAAAAAGGGGGCAGTCCCCCACCCTGGCAACATTTCTTGCAAAATGTAAATTGAAAGCTAGACACAAGCCAAGCTTTGTGTTGGGAGAAGCTCACCCCAGCCCTAGCCAGAGAGATTCAGAGGAGGTGGGTAGGAGGAGTCACACCACCCCCACCCCCACCCCCCCAGACCTGGAGGGTTCTCCCCCAACTTGCAGCTCTCACAAATGGAGGAATCACATAGCAGAAATCACAAGTGGGGTGTCAGAAAATACTGAGCCCAAACACAGCTCCCTTTCAAATCATTCCGTCTGAGAACAAGTCCTTTCCCTGGGACATCTGTGAGGGACCGAGCTGGGGCAGCCAGCATCCAGAATATTCTCACGACTAGAATCCTGAGAAAGGGGTCCTAAATTAAGAACCAACCCAGAGTGTGAGACCTGCTTAAGAACTGGTGCTTGTTTCAACTGGGCCAGGTCCCTGAGGACCCGGAAACAGCCCAAGGTGGGTAAGTATCACATTTCAGCTGGGAGGTGGTTCAGGGCATTTAGATCTATGAATTCAGCACTTTACAAACGCCAGCGGCTTTTCCTAGGCAGCTTCGAATCGGAGACCCTGCAGGGTTAGAGGACAGTGTTCCAAGTCCCAGTGAGGAGTAAGGATTTCCAAAGCACTTTGCACCTTGCCGAGGGGTCCAAACTGACCCGTGCGAAAGCATACACACCAGGCTAGAAAAGCATTAGCTCAGAAAGGTCAGAAATCTGATTTTAGAGGAACTCACTAGAAAAATAAAAAACTGCTTCTGAATTTGCTGAAGTGTATCTTCTGCTGGAGATGGGCACTCTTTTCAAAGACTTCAGTAGGTAAAAACACAGCAAAAAATTATCAGCTACCGAGATCTGTTTCAACACTGACAATTTAAATTTCAATCTGCCCACCTGTGGTTAAAAAAAAAAAGTGAAGCGTTCTGTCCCATAAACACTCATTTTTCCTCACAGCTTTCCCTGGCTGAGATGTCTTGCCTAGCAGGTAACATTTTATATGCATTTAATGCTACATCCAGACTCAAGAGCCACAAAATACAAAGCCACATTTGAAAATTCATATTTTTCCCCTTCCTTACAAGTTTACTCAGACCCCTAGCAGTAAATTCACCATCTATGGGTGGGTTCAGGCCATAGCTTCTGGAACTCAGCTGGAGTGCAAGAAGGGGGGTTAGGGAGTTGGGGGGTATAGTAGTCTAAGGCTGAAGAAATGGCCTGATTGGATTTTGTTCTTTTTTCCTTTTTGTTTTCTCTAAAGCCTTGCTCCATCCCGGGGATAGATTTGATTATTTTTCTTTCAACTTACTAGAGAGAGCACCTACAGTCTAATTTTTAAGTTTACACTTTCTCCCTCTACACTGAGGAGACTGAAAACAAACAAGCCAGCACCTGGCTTATTTTTCTTACTTTAGACTATTTGGTCAAAAGCAGCTAGCCTACTCTCCTATTTACAGATTTTTGCATCTTTTAATTCTAGATAACTTTTACCTCTGACTATCATAAACTGCAGGTCAGCTGCCACTTCACACACTGGTTAACTTCACAGCCATCCCGGAACCAGGATTTAGTCATTCCTGGTCATTCCTTTCCCCAACAAGTCCTGCGGCTACATTTCATTGAGATGGGATCATTCTAGCAAATTCCACCACTGTTACCACTATGTTGGACATCTCACAGCCTCTACGTAGTTGTCACCTCGGTTGAAATTGATAGGGTGTGCTGCTACACCCCACCCCCCCACCCCCCGTTCAAAATGATTTGTAGAGATGCAGTGGAGCTACACAGCTGGGCGATGGGGGAGGGGGGAGCATAGGCAGAGTTTGGTGGAATCCAAGTGAGGCCTCCTGATGCACAGGTGTTTTCTCTCCCCCCTCCCCCCACCATTTTGCCTCCTTTCTTGAAGGAAAATGTGAATTTCTTATTTCAGCAGTGCAGATTCTCCCATCCAGCCACCTCTTCTCTCTTCTACCATTCTGTGTTCTACTTAGCCTGTTGCCTGGTATATTTCCAGGTGATAGTCAAGCACTAATTCATAATGTTCCTCAAATTGTAGCCAACAAAATACTCATTCTGTGAGCCTTCTCCTTACAGTTCTTTTGTGGACTTGAGTTGAAAGTCATTGTTACACTGCCTGTTTCACTCCTAATACAAGGATATACCCCCCCCCCACACACACACACACACTACGCTTCAAGTGAAAAAGCTAGTATTTACTGTGCCAAGTTCTGCTTTGAGTGCTTTTCATGCGGTTTAGCTTTCAGTCTTTACAAAAGCTCTACAAGTGAAACAATATCTTCCCCGATGGGGAAATCAAGACTCACCAATGGGGCATCTTTCCCAGCATCCCATCATTAGTTTAATGCATGGCTAGAAACTGAAAGTAGCCCTATAGGTTGAGAGCATGAGTTCCTACCACCCTGCCACTCTCTTACCTACTTAGCTGCAGAAGCTAAAGACAAGTAAGCACATTTGTGGCTCTTTAACAAATACATCTAACATGCCAATTTTTAAGTCCAGGTGTTATCGGGGGATAGGGACACCCCCGTTTAAATTCCTCCTTCCTATGGGTTCTCCCGCCTGCGCGCAGCAACTGCTCAGATATCAAACCTTAACAACTAGGATAGACAAGAGATTTATTTACAGATACGGAAAAAAACCAAACCGAAAGAGTCCACACCCTCACAAATGTTCCAAACGAACAGAGCCCCACTTCTGC
>PVHY01011802.1:0-35002 GCA_004024945.1 Uropsilus gracilis
TTTTTTTTTTTTTTTTTTTTTTAGGCACAGCTAATGATATCAATACCTGAACTTCAATACTGCCCATATTGGGGTTCTGACTTGAGTCTGAATTTACTCTGCAATGGTTGTCCATAGATTATTTTAAAAGGTCATAAACTAAACCTGCCATCGGGAGCTAACCTCAGCCTCAATAGAGCAGTAGGCAATTCCTGATCCCAGCATGGGTGTGCTTTCTGATGTGACTGGGCAATAAAGTAGTTTTCCTCTTCTTTTTCTATCATGGAAGCACTTTTTACATCCAGGCCAAATCTTCTCGGTGGGTATTACCCTACCGGGATTGGACAGCACTCACAGTAAAATGAGCACTTTGTTATATTAAGATGGGAACACCATATTAAACCTCTTTTTAATTAATTAATTAATTAATTTTTTTCTTCATCATTATCCACCCAGTATAAACGGAAGCAGGGTTTCATTTGGCAATGCTGGGATTGCAGGCTGCAACTCTGTCCTCTTGGTAGTATCTGCCTTTTCTAAACCCAGTTTTTTTAAAAAAATATTAATGGATATCCTTTTAAAACCAATTCTTGATGTGCAGTGCCATAAAAGTCTAAAGATAAGTTACTAAGTACTAGGACACATGGGTCAGCACAGATAGTGCACTCTGGGAGACAGGAGAGAGAGGGCAATAAATCAGAAGGGCTAACCAAAACATTTTTTTTCTGAAGATATGGACAGTAACACTTAGGAAGGCTAGTACAAAAACAGTAAATTTTAAGAGACTAACAAAATCCCAAACCCAAGGCAAAAAGTAGAGAAACTCTGAGATAAGAGCTGTGAATCCAAACACAACTGCCCTGGGAGTGCAGAATGTGAGAACAAGGAGGGAAAACCAATCACAAAGAGATTTTAGAACAGTAAAAATATTTGAATGTCCCTAAACACATTTTGAAATGACTACTTTACCCTCCCTGGCATAGTGCCTGTCTTTTGTTTTGTTTACTTATTTAAAGAGTCTGCAAACATTTCAAAGTTTTACAATATAAAATTAATTGTAAAGCAATGAGATAGGTTGGAGTGACATTATGAGGTCATTTCCTCAGACCCCAGTACATGTATAAACCAAATAATATCACAGTACTCTATCAATGTGTATCTGTGGTCATAAAATTAATTTAAACCAGTTTGCCAGTTTGCAAGAATACATCCCAAGAGTCTGATACCAGGAATGGGGGCTATATCACCCCCCATTTTAATCAGAACCCTAAAACAAACCAAACAAGACCAAAATACCCGGACAGTGCTCTGAGACAAACCAGATCAAAGCAAGGCTTCTTAAATCAGCAGTCACACTTGCCAAACCTGAAAACCAAAACTGAAGTAAACAGCAAGAATCCCTACCCAGAGACCAAAAGATAGAAAACCTGGGGAGCAGAACAAAAGTGTAATGATGAAATTTGATGCATGAGAGCAACAGAAGGTGCTGGAATCAGGCATGGATGAGTCCCCAGGTGAAATACCCTGGCAGCTGCTAGGAGTCATCCTGACCAGAGCCCAGACCCCCTGCCCTGCCTCACCAAAGACCAATTAAACAGAGGCAGGAACTGAATAAGGTACATTTTTATCATACAGCTGGCAACCTGAAAGGCATAGGGTTAACACTTTAAGGAAACCACCTTAACCTTATTTTCCAGATGGCTTTTTTCCTGGAACAACTTAGAATGACGAGAAATACAGTTAAACGGATCATCCAGAAGTGATATTTTCTGTCCCGTTGCTGTTATTAAAAATCAAACACAAAACACAAAGGACAAAACCTAAAACAGAACAAATACAGCAAATAAGATAGCCAAAACAAAAACAGAAGCAGGAAACAATCTAAATTTTACCTTTTGTATTGGGACACCCCAATACATCCAAGGGCTGCCACTGGCTTCTCTGAGCACCCTGCCCTCTGGGAATCACAGCTGCTTCCAGTGTTCCCAGAAGAGGGCTCAGCAAAAAAAGGATCCTTTAACAAAACCTAAAAAGCAGTCTGCAACTTACTCACCTAGAACCTAAAATCAGGTGCTTTCATGTGCGGTGACCCTTTTTCAGATCACCTCGAAGTTTTGGTGAGCTCTTCGTACCAGAGGGAGGGAGAGGGAAAAGAAAGTTCCAAGATCACAGATTCCAGGAAAGGGGAGAGTGAGTGAGATGGGCAACACTCTGATGTTTGCCGGGCCTTACCCCCAAAAGAGTATTAAAAATTCCTTAGCATGGGAGACCCAGTACAAATCCCTGGGACGGTTTTGTCTCTCAGAGACAAATCTCCATAAGCCTTTACGGAATTTAAGGAATCAAGGGTTAATACCCACTCAGACCCCCATAGCTGAAGCCTTGGGGCCAAAACAGTTACTGTCATAGGTGCGCGCGCACACACACGCATGCACACACGCACACACACGCACACATGCACACACACACACACATCCCACTTTCATTCTCAAGAGAAAGATAGGGGGGTTGTGCTGGCCACAGTAGCTGAGATGTATGGTCTCGGTGGAATCAAACATCGAAATGTTAGGCCCTGAATCAAACACGGCTCGGCACAAACACCCCAGACACAGGAAGATAAAGAAATAGTTTATTAGGAAAGCTCAGCTGAGGGCTACTGAGTCAAGGGAGACTCAGTGCCCCGACTGCTCATTTGCAGGTCTTTTTATATCATTTTGTGAAGCTCAGATTACACATTTGCATCCTTATTCCAAAACCAAGCAGAGGTAAACATGGCAGACATATTTAGACACATACATTAAATTTTCAAGCACATGTGCTGGGTTATCTACCAGGCAGGAGCTGCAATCCGTTTGTTTTCCTTGGGAGGAGGGAGCTGCCTGTGCCATTAGGGGAGGAGACACTGTTTACTTTGGTGGTGCTTAATGTGAGACCCAGTCCAAACTCTCTGCTACCCATCACTATTATGCCTGTCTCAGTTTGTTCAGAACCCCTTCAGTGTCTGACCAGTCATGGAGACAAACAAATGTGGCTATTTGCAAGCCCTGTGTTAGGTTGATCACTGAGTGCTCCGAATCTTACCTGTCATTGGCTAGCCAGTGCTCAGAGGAGTTTTGGATGGCAAACCTTAAGGTGATGGAGTTCAGCTGCCATTGTATTTAAAGTTTGCAACAGGTTACGGATGATAAAGGCCAAAAAATATCATTAGCAAAAGAAGTCATACTACAGTAATAATAGATTTTTATCCATCTGAAGGAATCAGATCAATGAGGAGTCATTTGGCCACCTGAGCAGCGATGTCCTGGACAGCTCCATCAATATCATATGACAAATGAGGTGTATTATGCATGTCTAAAATATACCTATGCAACTCAAGCAAACCAAAGGATAAATTAGTATGTGACCATACACCAAGTGTTAGGCCCTGGATCAAACACGGCTCAGCACAAACACCCCAGACACAGGAAGATAAGGACCAAAAAGCTTATTAGGAAAGCTTAGCTGAGGGCTACCAAGTCAAGAGTCAAGGGAGACTCAGTGCACCAGTTTGTTCACCAGTTAAGTCCTTTTATATTGTCTTACAACCTAAGTTATACATTTGCTTTCCTATTCTAAGTCAAACAAATGTAAAATATGGGGCACCTGTTAGAGACACACTTTAAGTTTACAACTAGGCTAACCATAAAGTTATCTATAATAACATAAGGCCATATGAGGGGTTATCAATTTGTTTTCTTTTGGGGAGGGAGGGGGTGTCCTGTAGGGAGGGAACTGCTTATCTCCTAAATCAAGGGAGTGCTATACCAAATTGGCTCAATTTATTGTTCAGGCTTTTAACATTCCAACATAAGAAGATGCCTTTTAACCCTATTTCAACCAACATAGATTCAGCATAAGTAACATTAGTAACACATACATGAGCTTATTCTGCATGACACTTTAAATTAGTTCGAATATGCAAAGCTTGAACTTGATCTCCTAACATTAGGATGGTATCATATGAGACTGATAACCTAGCTTCCAATTTATAATTAATGTGTTTAAAGCATTTACATAGGAAACAGTTTGCATGTCTTGTGTAAGAGCTACAGTAGATATGGTTGGTTCCTCCTAAAAGAGCAGTATTAAAGCTATAATTCCCATTATAATAATGCCTACAGCTCTCTAAGGTCTGGCTAACAATGAGCACAATTTCATAAGAGCTAACCAACCAGCATCATGATATCATTCATTAGTTACATTTACTGGAATTATAGCAAAAGGTGGTTGAGATTTCAAAGTTACTGTGTTAACCTTACTGTCATTAGCATAAATATAAAAGGATACATTACAATCATAGTGAAACAGGGCTACCTGAAGACTTTTTGTACTTTAACTGTAACACACACAGGCCTGCTTCCCTCTCCAAAGCAGGCTACAAACAGGCCACTCACCTTTAACCTTTACCTTTAACCTTGAACACCTCTGCCTGCTTCTCTCTACAAAGCAGGCTCCAAACTGTTCATTGGCACTGAGCTTTAACTTAAGTAGACACACCTATGCCTGCTTCTCTCTCTTCTAAGCAGGCTGCAGGCAGTTACATTAACAATGCCTTTACCTTGAACTTTAAGTAGATACACTTTTGCCTGGTTCCTCCCTAGGAAGCAGGCCACAAATGGTTCATTAGCATTTACACTGATCATCTTTACCATTGATATGCAAAAGCATATCAGTGGTTCCTGCCTGTAAGCTTCAGCCTATGAAGCGGCTGGGGCTAGGGATCATGGTTCGAATCTCCCCTGGGACCTGTCGAGAGACCTAGTTCCAAAAAAATAGTTGAGCGTGTTGACACACACAGTAAACACAGTTACCTGAGAAGCTGAGGCTGGGGATTGCTTGAGTCCATGGTACCCCGGCAACGTGAGCCAGCAGTTCCACAGGAAAAAATACATTGTCTTTCCTGAGCCTACCATAGAAGAAACCAGTTTGGCTCAATCTCTGAAGTTCCTACCCTGATGTTTATTGGTACACTTATTTCCCTTCGAAGACCATGACCTCTTTGAGGGCAGGAAGAACTCGGCTCCCTGCCACCACCCCCACTTCTCCCCTCCCAGCACAAGACACACAGAAACCTCTCATCCAATGTAGGTCTCCTGGAAGGACAAATAGGAGGTGGGGGGAGAGCAGGAATCTGACAAATCTGACATAGGAAAGGTTTGCGCTGGCTACTGGAGTGCTTATAACTCTTCCACAACACCCTGAGTTGACACTTCCCTATCAGATTCAGAGTCAACATCGAAACCCCATCCAAATCCAAACATCTGAAGTCAAACTGTGAGCTTGGAGTTTACCAAAATTCTGCAACCTGAATCATATGAGTCAGTTCTTGACTCCACAGCACTCAGGCAGCTCACTGAAAATGCTGGAAGTTCACCTGAAAGGTCGATATCCCCAGGATTTTGAATGAAAAGAAGAATTTCTAAGAAGTGCTAGAAATCAAGAAATCAAGAAATTATAAGAGCTGGAGGTGAGATGGAATGTTATCCCATCTACTCCATCAAGTGTGCAACATAGAAAGACTTCACCTATAAACATCAAAGTACAGAGAAGTCACAATAAGATATAAACTGCTCCTTAGGATTCTCTTGGATCAGGAGCGTGCTCGCTGAAAACTCCAGCAGTTCGCCTGAAAGGCCGAAATCCGCAGGATGTTGAATGAAAACAAGGGTTAATAAGAGTGCTAGAAATCATGAAACTTTAGAGCTGGAGAGGAGATGGACTGCTATCCTATTCTACTCCATGAAGTATGCAACATAGAGAGATTTCATCTCTAAACACCAAAGTACAGAGAAGTAACTGTAGGATATAAAAGCTCCTTTTGGGTATGTTTGGATCAGGATCATTCTCAATAAAAAAGCAAGCTGTTTGCCTGAGGCCAAAATGTGCAGGAATTTGAATGAAACCAGGGCTAATAAGAAGTGCTACAAATCATGACTTAAGAGCTGGAGGTGAGATAGATAAATATCCTATTCTACTCCATGAAGTGTACAACATAGAGCGATTTCATCTCTAAATATCAAAGTACAGAAAAGTTAAGTAAGATATAAATAGCTCCTTTGGAGTCTGTTTGGATTAAGGAGTGTTCTGGCTGAAAACACTGGAAGTTCACATAAAAGGTCGAAATTGGCAGTAATATGAATGAAACAACGGTTAATAACAAGTGCTGAAATCATGACTTAAGACCTGAAGGTGAAATGAACTAATATCCTCTTCTACTCCATGAGGTGTCCAGCACAGAGATATTTCATCTCTAAATTTCAAAGTACAAGAAGTTACAGTAAGATATAAACTGCACCCTTTGGTTTCTGATTGGATACAGGAGGGTTCTCACTGAAATCACTACCGGTTTGCCTGAAAGGCCTAAATCCTCAGGAATTTGAATTAAACAAGTGTTTACATCAAGTCATGAAGTAAGAGCTGATGGTGAAGGTGACTGGTATCATATTCTACTCCATGAAGTGTACAATATAGAGATTTCATCTCTAAAAATCAAAGTCACAATAGTTAAGTAATATATAAACAGCTCCTTTGGAGTATGTTTGCATTCAGGGGGGTTCTGTTTGAAAACGCTAAAGTTCACTTATATGTGAAATACGCAGGAATTTCAAGGAAACAAGGATAAGAACAAGTACTAGAAATCATGACTTAGGACCTGGAGGTTCTATGGAATTATTTCTTATCCTATTCCATGAAGTCTACAACATAGAGAGATTTTT
The DNA here is from genome assembly GCA_004024945.1 of Uropsilus gracilis. Taxonomy (NCBI): domain Eukaryota; kingdom Metazoa; phylum Chordata; class Mammalia; order Eulipotyphla; family Talpidae; genus Uropsilus; species Uropsilus gracilis. The sequence continues at coordinate 6,735 of PVHY01011802.1, forward strand.
TCTCTTTAATTATTTTTATTTTTTAAATTCATTTTATTGATTTGTCACAATTGTGCATTAATTGATCCCTCCTTCTCCCTCCATATCCCCCCTTTGTATGCCCCCTTCAGTCACTCCTCCCATTTTCTGCAAATTGTGGTTGGTTAAGTTGATGTTCAGTTGTTGGTTGTTTGGCCTGTTTTTTACTTCTGATATCTGGTAAATGTGTGTGTGGTTTTTTTTTTTTTTTTTTTTTTAACCCCAGGGCTTTCCCACTTCACTAACTTTTGTTAACTATCTTGATCTTTTGTGCTCTTCACCTCCCCTGCCTTCTTCCCCCTCCTCCTCTCTCGCTCCATGGTTCAGTCCCATTGATTGTTTTCATTTTATCTTATTTGTTTGTTTTTTTTCCCTATATCTATCATATAAATGAGACCATCCTGTACTTCTCTTTTTCTTTCTGACTTATTTCTGCTAAATAAGTCTTTCTAGTTCTATCCAGGTTGCTGCAAATGACATGTGTTTGTCCTCCTGATGGATGCGTGGTATTCCATTGTGTATACGTACCACATTTTTTTAGCCAATCATGTTTGGGGGCATTTGGTTTGTTTCCAATTCTTTGCAACTGTAAACAGGGCTGCAATGAACATGCACGTACATGTGTCCTTTTGAGTTAATGACTTCATGTCCTCTGGGTAGATTCCTAGTAGTGGGATTGCTGGGTCGAATGGTAAGTCCACATTCAATTGTTTGAGAGTCCTCCACACAGTCTTCCATAGTGGCTGGACCAGTTTGCACTCCCACCAGCAGTGTAAGAGAGTTCCTTTTTCTCCACATCCGCACCAACATTTGTTGTCTGTTTTATTTATGTGGGCCATTCTTACTGGTGTAAGATGGTATCTCAGTGCGGTTTTAATTTGCATTTCCCTGATTATTAGTGAGGTGGAGCATTTTTTCATATGTCTATTAGCCATCTGTATCTCCTCTTTGGTGAAGTGTCTTTTTAGTTCTCCTCCCCATTTTTTGATTTTTTTTTTGCTTTGTTTTTGTTGAGCTGTAGGAGCTCTTTGTGGATCTTTGTTATCAGACCCTTGTCACTTGTCTGCAGGGAAAAATTTTCTCCCAGTTGGTTGGGTTTCTTTTTGTTTTGTTAATTGTCTCTTTTGCTGAACAGAAACTTTTTAGTAGTATACAGTCCCAGGTGTTTATGTTTTCCTTCATTTTTTTGCCGGCCATAGTTGTTTCCGCAAATGGATTTCTGAGGTGAAATCATGAAGGGTTTTGCCCAGGTTTTCTTCTATGTATTTTATGGTTGCAGGTCTCACTTCCAGGTCCTTTATCCATTTTGAGTTAAGTTTTGTACAGGGTGTGAGGGTGTTATCCTGGTCCATTTTTTTACAAGTTTTGATCCAGTTTTCCCAGCACCATTTACTGAAGAGGCTATCCTTGTTCCAGGTTGTGTTTTTTGCCCCTTTGTCAAAGATTAATTGACTGTATATGTGTGGTTTTATTTTTGGATATTCAAATCTGTTCCATTGGTTTGTTTGTCTGTTTTTGTACCAGTACCATGCTGTTTTAAGTACTATGGCTTTGTAGTACAGTTTGAAGTCTGGAATAGTAATACCTCCATTCTCTCTTCAGTTTGTCAATAGGGTTTTGGCTATTTGGGGTCTTTTGTTGTTCCATATGAATTTCAGTAATTTTTGTTCTATCTCTTTAAAATATGCATTGGGATCTTTATTGGAATTGCACTGAATCTATAGATGGCCTTTTATAGTACAGCCATTTTGATAATGTGGAGAGGGTGGCACGGCGGGGTTGTCCCTCCCAGAGGCCTGGAGCCGGTGCACGTGACCTCCAGCTGCTAACCTGGGAATGGCTAGAGTGGACTGGTTGCCAGAAGAACCTGACTGCAGAGTTTGGCTCCCAGGGATGGCGGAGAGGGTGGCACGGCTGGGGGTCTCTGCCAGAGGCCTGGAGCCGTCTCGGGTGACCTCCAGCTACTAACCTGGGAGTGGGCAGGGTAGGTGGGTTCCCAGAAGAACCTGGCTTGCGGGGTTGGCTCTCAGGGATGGCTGAGAGTGTGGCACGGTGGGGGGTATCTCCCACAGGCCTGGAGCCGGCAAGGGTGACCTCCAGCAGCTAACCTGGTTGTAGGCAGGGTGGGCAGGTTCCCCGAAGAACCTGGCTGTGTGGGTTAGCTCCCAGGAAGGCGAATAGGGTGGTATGGTGGGGGGGTCCCTCCCAGAGGCCTGGAGCCGGCATGGGTGACCTCCAGCTGCTAACCTGAGCATGGGCAGGGTGGGCGGATTCCCAGAGGAACCTACTGGGAGGGTCAGTTCCCAAGTATGGTGGAGAGTGTGCACCACGGAGGTATGTCCTACAGGCGGGATCCGGCGCGGGTGACCTCCAGCTGCTAATCTGGTGTAGGCAGGGTGGGCGGGTTTCCAAAGAACCTGGCTGTGGAGGTTGGCTCCAAGGGATGGTGCAGAGGGCGACACGGCTGGCGGTCCCTCCCAGAGGCCTGGAGCTGGCGCGGGTGACCTCCAGCTACTAACATAGGCATGGGCAGGGTGGGCGGGTTCCCAGAAGAACCTGGCTGAAGAGGTTGGCTCTCAGGGATGGCTGAGAGGGTGGCATGGCAAGGGGTCCATCCCAGAGGCCTGGAGATGGTGCAGGTGACCTCTAGCTTGTAAGCTGGGATTGGACAGAGTGGGCTGGTTGCAGAAGAAACTGACTCAAGGGGTTGGCTCCCAGGGATGGCGGAGAGGGTGGTACGGCAGGGGGGGTCCCTCCCAGAGGTCTGGAGCGATGCATGTGAACTCCAGCTGCTAACCAGGGCATTGACAGTGTGGGCGGGTTCCCAGAAGAACCTGGCTGCAGGGGTTCGCACCCAGGTATGGCAGAAAAGGCGGCACAGTGGGGTGTACCTCAAAGTGGCCTGGAGTCAGCGGGGTGGACCTCCAGCTGCTAACCTGGGTGTGGGCAGAGTGAGTGAGTTCCCAGAAGAACCTGTTCGGGGCTTGGCTTCCAGGGATGGCGAAGAGGGCAGTATGGCCCGGGATCCCTCCCAGAGGCCTGGGGCCGGCACAGGTGACCTCCAGCTGCTAACCTTGTCATGGGCAGGGTGGGTAGGATTCCGAGAAGAACATGGCTGCGGGGGTCGGCTCCCAGGGATGGCGGAGAGTGCAGCACGGTGAGGGGTCCCTCCTAGAGGCTTGGAGCCAGTGCAGGAGACCTCCAGCTGATAACCTGGGCATGGGCAGGGTGGGTGATTTCCCCGAAGAACCTGGCTGCGGGGGTTGGCTCCCAGGAATGGCGGAGAGGGCAGCATGGCGGGGGTTCCCTCCCAGAGGCCTGGTGCCTGCGCGAGTGACCTTCCGCTGCTAAACTGGGTGTGGGCAGCGTGAGCAGGTTCCCCAAAGAACCTAGCTGTGGGGGTTGGCTCCCAGGGATGGCAGAGAGGGCAGCACAGCAGGGGGTCTCTCCCAGAGGCCTGGACCCTGGGCGGGTGACCTCCAGCTACTAACCTGGGCATGTGCAGAGTGGGCGTGTTCCCAGAAGAACCTGGCTGTGGGGCTTGGCTTCCAGGAATGGCTGAGAACAGGGCATGGCTGGGGATCCCTCCCAGAGGCCTGGAGCCAGTGTGGGAGACCTCCATCAGCTAACCTGGGCGTGGTCAGGGTGGGCGGATTCCCCGAAGAACCAGGCTGTGGAGCCAGCTTCCAGGGACGGCAGAGAGTGCGACAGGGTGGGGGCTTCTCCCAGAGGCCTGGAGCTGGTACGGGTGACCTCCAGCTGCTAACCTGGGCATGAGCAGGATGGGCAGTTTCCCAGAATATCCTGACTGTGGGATTGGCTACCAGGGAGGGTGGAGAGGGCAGCACCGTGGGGGGTCCATCCCAGAGGCCTATCCGGTGCATGTGACCTCCAGCTACTAACCTGGGATTGGGCGGAGAGGGCTGGTTGCCATAAGAACCTGACTGCGGGGGTTGGCGCCAGGCATGGCGGAGAGGGTGGCACAGTGGGTGGACTCTCCCAGAGGCATGGGACCGGCGCGGATGACCTTCAGCTGCTAACCTTTCATGGGCAGGGTGGGTAGTTTCAGAGAAGAACCTGGCTGCGGGGGACGGCTCCCAGGGTATGCAGAGAGTGCAGCACGCCGGGGGTTCCCTCCCAGAGGCTGGTGCGGGCTCAAGTGTCCTCCATCTGCTAACCTGGGTGTGGGCAGGGTGGGGGGTTTCCCCGAAGAACCTTGCTGCAGGGGCTGGCTCCCAGGGTTGGCAGAGCGGGTGGCATGGCGGGGTTCCCTCCCAGAACTGGTGCCGGCGCAAGTGTCCTCCAGCTTCTAACCTGGGCATGGGCATGATGGGTGGATTCCCCGAAGACCTTGCTGTGGGTGTTGGCTCCCTGGGATGGCGGTGAGTGTGGCAAGGTGGTGGGTCCCTCAGAGGCCTGGAGATGGTGCGGGTGAATCCACCTACTAACCAGGGAGTGGGCAAGTTGGGCATGTTCCCAGAAGAACCTGGCTGCAGAGGGTGGCTCCCAGGGATGGCGGAGAGGGCCAAACGGGTGGGGGTCCCTCCCAGAGGCCTGGAGCTGGCACGGGTGACCTCCCCCTACTAAACAGGGAGAGGGCAGGGTTGGCGGGTCCCAGAAGAACCTGCTGCAGGGGTTGGCTCCCAGGGATGACGGAGAGGGCGGCAGGTGGGGGGGGCGGCAGGCCTGGAGCCTATGCGGGTGACCTCCAGCTGCTCACCTGGGCGTGGGCAGGGTTGGCGTGTTCCCAGAAGAACCTGGCTGTGGGGTTTGGCTCCCAGGGATGGCGGAGAGTGCGGCACGGCACAGGGTCCCTCCTAGTGTCCTGGTGCCAGCGTGAGTGACCTCCAGCTGCTAACCTGGTCATGGGCAGTGTGGGCACATTCCCAGAAGAACCTCGCTTTGGGGGTTGGCTCCCAGGAATGGTGGAGAGTGCGGCAAGGCCGGTGGTATCTACCAGAGACCTGGAGCCAGCACGGGTGGCCTCCAGCCGCTAACCTGGCTGTGGGCAGGGTGGGCATGTTTCCAGCAGAACCTGGCTGCTATCTTGGCTTCCAGGGATGGCAGAGAGGGCACCATGGCATGGGTCCCTCAGAAGCCTGGAGATGGCACAGGTGACTTCCAGCTGCTAACCTGGGCATGGGCAGGGTGGGCAGTTTCCCAGAATAACCTGGCTGCGGGATTGCATACCAGCGAGGGTGGAGAGGGTGGCACAGCGAGGGGTCCATCCCAGAGGCCTATCCAGTGCAGGTGACCTCCAGCTACTAACCTGGGATTGGGCAGAGAGGGCTGGTTTCCATAAGAACTTGACTGTGGTTTGGCTCCCAGGCATGGCGGAGAGGGTAGCATGGCGGGTGGTCCCTCCCAGAGGCCTGGAGCCAGTGCAGGTGTCCCTCAGCTGCTAACATGTGAGTGGGCAGGGTGGGAGGGTTCCCAGAAGAACCTGGCTGTGGGGGTTAGCTCCCAGGGATGGCGAGAGGGTGACACGGCAGGGGATCCTTCCCAGAGGCATGGGGCCGGTGTGGGTGACCTCCAGTGGCTAACCTGGGCGTGGGCAGGGTGGCAGGTACCCAGAAGATCCTGGCTGCATGGGTTGGCTCCCAGGGATTGCGGAGAGGGCGGCATGGTGGGGTGTCTCTACAAGAGGCCTGGGTCCAGTGCAGGTGACCTCCAGTGGCTAACATGGGCGTGAGCAGGGTGGGCAGGTTCCCAGAAGAATCTGCCTGCAGTAGTTGCCTCCCAGGGATGCTGGAGAGGGTGGCACAGCCCGGGGTCCCTCCCAGAAATCTGGGGCCAGCATGGGTGACCTCCAGCTGATAACCTTTTCGTGGGCAGGGTGGGTAGGATTCTGAGAAGAACCTGGTTTGAGGGGACAGCTCCCAGGGAGGCGGAGAGTACGGCAAATCAGGGGGTCCCTCCCAGAGGCCTGGAGCTGGTGCGGGTGACCATCAGCTGCTAACCTGGGCGTGGGCAGGGTGGGTGGTTTCCCTGAAGAACCTGGCTGCGGGGGTTGGCTCCCAGGGATGGTGGAGAGGGCTGCACGGTTGGGGGTCCCTCCCAGAGGCCCGTTGCCATCACAAGTGACCTTCAGCTGCTAATCTGGATGTGGGCAGGGTGGGGAGGTTCCCAGAAGAACCTGGCTGCGGTTTTGATTCCCAGTGATGGTGGAGAGGGCGGCAAGGCGGTGGGTCCCTCAGAGGCCTGGAGATGGCGTGGGTGACCTCCACCTACTAACCAGGGAGTGGGCAGGGTGGGAGGTTTCCCAAAAGAACATGACTGTGGAGGGTGGCTCCCAGGGATGGCGGAGATGGTGGCACAGGTGGGGGTCCCTCCCAATGGCCTGTAGCTGGCACGGGTGAACTCCACCTACTAACAAGGGATTGGGCAGGATGGGCGGGTTCCCAGAAGAACCTGGCTGCAGGGGTTGGCTCCCAGGGAATGTGGAGAGGGTGGCTCGGCGGGGGGTCACTTCAGAGGCCTGGGTCCGGCATGGGTGACCTCCAGCTGTTAACCTGGCATGGGCAGGGTGGGCGGTTTCCAAGAAGAGCCTGGCTGCAGGGGTTGGCTCCCAGGGATGCTGGAGAGGGCAAAAAGGTCCACCCCAGAGGCCTGGAGCTGGCGCAGGTGACCTCCAGCTGCTATCCTGGGTGTGGGCAAAGTGGGCAGGTTCCCTGAAAAACCTGGCTGCAGGTGATGGTTTCCAGGGATGGCTGAGAGGGCGACACTGTGGGGGGTCCCTCCCAGAGGCCTGGATCCAGCTCGGGTGACCTCCAGCTGCTAACCTGGTCATGGCAGGATCAGCGGGTTCCCAGAAGAACCTGGCTGCGGAGGTCAGCTGCCAGGGAGGGTGGAGAATGCGGCACGGCATGGAGTATCTCCCAGAGGCCGGTAGCCAGTACGGGTGACCTCCAGCTGCTAACCTGGGCATGGGCAGTGTGTGCGGTTTCCCAGAAAAACCTGGCTGCGGGGGTTGCCTGCCAGTGAGGGCAGAGAATGCGGCATGGCAGGGGGTATATTCCAGAGGCCTGCAGCTGGCACAGGTGACCTCCAGCTGCTAACTTGTGCATGGGCAGGGTGGGCGGGTTTCCAGAAGAACCTGGCTGAGGGGTTTGGCTCTCAGGGATGGCTGAGAGGGTCGCAAGGTGAGGGGTCCATCCCAGAGGGCTGGAGATGGCGACCTCCATCCTCTAACCTGGGATTGAGCAGAGTGGGCTGGTTGCCAGAAGAACCTGACTCCAGGGGTTGGCTCCCAGTGATTGCGGAGAGGGCGGCACGGCAGGGTGTCCCTCCCAAAGGCCTCGAGTCAGTGGGGGTGACCTCCAGGTGCTAACCTGTGTTTGGGTAGGGTGGGTGGGTTCCCAGAAGAACCTGGCTGTGGGGGTTGGCTCATAGGGATGGCGGAGAGGGCGTCACAGTGCGGGGTCCATACAAGAGGTCTGGGGCTGTTGCGGGTGACCTCCAGCTGTTAATTGGGTGTGGGCAGGGTTAGCGGTTCCCTGAAAAACCTGGTTGTGGGGGTTGGCACCCGGGGTGGCAGAGAGGGCGGCACAGCGCAGTGTCCGTACAAGAGACCTGGGGCCGGTGCGGGTGACCTTCAGAGGCTAACATGGGCATGGGTAGGGTGGGCGGGTTCCTGATGAATCTGCCTGCGGGGGTTACCTCCCAGGGATGTCAGAGAGGGCAGCACGGCCCGGGTCCCTCCCAGAAGCCTGGGGCCGGCGCAGGTGACCTCCACCTGCTATCCTTGTCATGGGTAGGGTAGGTAGGATTCCGAGAAGAACCTGGCTGCGGGGGACGGCTCCCAGGGATGGGGGAGAGTGCAGCATGGCAGAGGGTCCCTCCCAGAGGCCTGGAGTTGGTGCGGGAGACATCCATCTGCTAACCGGGGCATGGGCAGGGTGCGTGGTTTCCTCAAAGAATCTGGCTGTGGGGTCGGCTCCCAGGGATGGTGGAGAGGGCAGCATGGCAGGGGGTCCCTCCCAGAGGCCTGGTGCCCACGCGAGTGACCTCCCGCTGCTAACCTGGGTGTGGGCAGGGTGGGCAGCTTCCCTGAATGACCTGGCTGTGGGGGTTGGCTCCCAGGGATGGTGGAGTGGTGGCACTGCGGGTGGTCTCTCCCAGAGGCTTGGAGCTGGCGGGATTGACCTCCAGCTGCTAACCTGGGTGTGGGCAGGGTGGGCATTTTCCCAGAAGAACCTGCTGCAGAGGTTGGCTTCATGGGATGGCTGAGAGGGGGGCACGGTGGGTGGTCCTTCCCAGAGGCCTGGAGCCAGTGCGGGTGACCTTCATCTGCTAACCGGGCCTGGGTATGGTGGGCAGATTCCCAGAAAACCTGGCTTCAGGAGTCGGCTCCCAAGGATGGTGGAGAGGGTGGCATAGTGGGGGGTCCCTCCCAGAGGCCTGGAGCCAGCACAGGTTACCTCCAGCTGCTAAATGGGCATGGGCAGGGTTTCGGATTCCCAGAAGAACCTGGCTGCGGGGTGCTCCCAGAGATGGGGGAGAGTGCAGCATGGCGGGGGGTATCTCCCACAGTCCTGGAGCCTGCACAGGTGACCTCCAGCTGCTAACCTGTGTGTAGGCAGGGTGGACGGTTCCCAGAAGAACCTGGTTCTGGGGGTTGGCCCCCAGTGATGGTGGAGTGGGCCGCAAGGCGGGGTGTCCTTCCCAGAGGCCTTGTGCCGGCGCAGGTGACCTCCAGTTGCTAAAGTGGGCATGGGCAGGGAGGGCGGGTTCCTGAAGAACCTGGCTGCAGGGGTCGTCTACCAGGGAAGGCGGAGAGTGCGGCATGGGACAGGGTATCTCCCAGAGGCCTGTACCTGGCGCAGGTGACCTCCAGCTGCTAACCTTTGCGTGGGCAGGGTGGGCGGGTTCATAGTAGGACCTGGCTGAGGGGTTTGGCTCTCAGGGATGGCTGAGAGGGCGGCAGGTGAGGGGTCCATTCCAGAGGGCTGGAGACAGCGCAGGTGACCTCCAGCTTCTAACCTGGGGTTGGGCAGAGTGGGCAGATTGATAGAAGAGCCTGATTCCAGGGGTTGTCTCCCAGTGATGGCGGAGAGGGCGGCATGGCGGGCGTGTCCCTCCCAGAGGCTTGAAGTGGTGCATGTGAACTCCAGCTGCTCTCCTGGGCACAGTACGGTAGGCGGGTTACCAGAACAACCTGGCTGCAGGGGTTGGATCCCAGGTATGGCAGAGAGGGCGGCATGGCGGGGTGTCCTTTCCAGAGGCCTCGAGCCAGCGGGGGTGACCTACAGCTGCTAACCTGGGTGTGGGCAGGGTGGGCGGGTTCCCAGAAGATCCTGGCTGCAGGGGTTGGCTCACAGGGATGGTGGAGAGGGCAGCGGGTGGGGAGTCCCTTCCTGACGCATGGTGCCGGGGCAAGTGACCTCCAGTTGCTAACCTGGATGTGGGCAGGATGGGCAGGTTCCCTGAAGAACCTGACTGTGGGGGTTGGCTCCCAGAGAAGGCAGAGAGGGCCGCAAAGCCGGGGTTCTCTCCCAGAGGCCTGGAGCCAGTGCGGGTGACCTCCAGCTGCTAACCTGGGCGTGGGCAGGGTGGGTGAGTTCCCTGAAGAACCTGGTGGCAGGGGTTGGCTCCCAGGGATGGCAGAGAGGACGGCACAGCAGGTGGTCTCTCCAAGAGACCTGGAGCCAGCATGGGTGACCTCCACCTGATAACCTGGATGTAGGCAGGGTGGGCAGGTTCCCAGAATAACCTGACTGATGGATTGGCTACCAGGGAGGGTGGAGAGGGTGGCACAGCAAGGGTTCATCCCAGAGTCCTGGAGCCTGATCAGGTGACCTCCAGCTACTAACCTGGGATTGGGCATAGAGGGGTGGCTGTCAGAAAACCTGACTTCGGGGGTTGGCTCCCAGGCATGGCAGAGAGAGTGGCATGGCATGTGGTCCCTTCCAGAGGCCTGGAGCCATCACGGGTGACCTCCAGCTGCTAACCTGGCTGCGGGGGTTGGCTCCCAGGGATGGTGGAGAGGGTGGCACGGAAGGGTGTCCCTCCCAGAGCCTGGAGCCGGTGTTGGTCACCTCCAGCTGCTAACCTGGGTGTGGGCAGTGTTGGTGGGTTCCCTGAAGAACCTGGATGTGGGGGTTGGCTCCCAGGGATGGCGGAGAGGTTGGCACAGCAGGGGTTCTCTCCCAGACACCTGGAGCCATTACGGGTGACCTCCAGCTACTAACCTGGGAGTGGGTAGGGTGGGTGGGTTCCCAAAAGAACTTGGCTGCGGGGGTTGGCTCCCAGGGATGGTGAAGAGCAGGACCAGCATGGGGTCCCTCCCATAGGCTGGGAGCCAAATGGGTGACCTCCAGCTGCTACCCTGGGTGTGAACATGGTGGGCGGGTCCCGGAAGATCCTGGCTGTGGGGGTTGACTCCCAGGGATGGCAGAGAGTGCGGCATGCTGGGGGTCCAACCCAAGGACTCGAGCCGGTGTGGGTGAACTCCAGCTTACCCTGGGTGTGGGCATGGTTAGAGGGTCCCAGAAGAAACTGGCTGCGGGGACTGGCTCCCAGGGAAGGCAGAGAGGGCAGCATGGCGCGGGGTCCTTCCCAGAGACCTGGAGCTGGCACGGGTGACCTCCAGCTGCTAACCTGGGCATGGGCAGTGTGGGCAGCTTCCCAGAGGAACCTGGCTGTGGGGGTCATTCCCAGAGATGGCAGAGTATGCGGCAATGCGGGGGTTATCTCCAACAGGCCTGGAGCTGGCACGGGTTTCCTCCTGCTGCTAACCTGGGTGTAGGCAGGGTGGGCGGGTTCCCTGAAGAACCTGGCTATGGGGGTTGGCTCCCAGGGATGGCAGAGAGGGTGGCACGCGTGCGTTCCCTCCCAGAGGTCTGTGGCCGGCAATGGTGACCTCCAGCTGCTAACCTGGGCGTGGGCAGGGTGGGTGTGTTCCCAGAAGAACCTGGCTGCGGGGGTTGGCTCCCAGTATGGTGGAGAGGGCGGCACAGCGCTTGTTCCCTCCCAGAGGCCTGCGGCTGGCACGGGTGACCTCCAGCGGCTTACTTGAACCTGGGCAGGGTGTGCCAGTTCCCAGAAGAACCTGGCTGTGGGGCATGGCTCCCAGGGATGGTGGAGAGAGCAGCATTGCGCCGTATCCCTCCCAGAGGTTTGGGGCTGGCGCGGGTGACTTCCAGTGAGTAACTTGGGCGTGGGCAGGGTGGTGGGTTCCCAGAAGAACCTGCTGCAGGGGTGGCTCCCAGAGATGGCAGAGAGGGCAGCATGGTGAGCTGTCCATCCCAGAGGCCTGGGGCTAGCATAGGAGACCTCCAGCTGCTAACCTGGGCATGGGCAGGGTGGGCATGTGGGCGTGTTCCCAGCTCACTGAAAATGCTGGAAGTTCACCTGAAAGGTCGATATCCCCAGGATTTTGAATGAAAAGAATTTCTAAGAAGTGTTAGAAATCAAGAAATTATAAGAGCTGGAGGTAAGATGGAATGTTATCCCATCTACTCCATCAAGTGTGCAACATAGAAAGACTTCACCTATAAACATCAAAGTAGAGAAAAGTCACAATAAGATATAAACTGCTCCTTAGGATTCTCTTGGATTCAGGAGCGTTCTCACCGAACACGCTGGCAGTTTGCCTGAAAGGCCGAAATCCGCAGGATGTTGAATGGAAACAAGGGTTAATAAGAGAGCTAGAAATCTATTCTACTACATGAAGTATACAATATAGAGTATTTTCATTCCTAAACATCTAAACAGAAATGTTAAGTAAGATATATACAGTTCCTTTTGAGTCTTTTGAAATCAGGGTCCTTCTTGCTGAAATCCCTGGCAAATCTCCTTAAAGTCAGAAATCTGCAGGAATTTGAATTAAATAAGGGTTAATAACAAGTACTAGAAATGATGACTTAAGAGCTGAGATGAGATGTACATATATCCTATTCTATTTGTAGAAGTGTACAATAGAGAGAGATTTCATCTCTAAACAGCAAAGTACAGAGATTTACACATAGATATAAACTGCACCCTTTGGATTCTGATTGATTCAGGAGCATTCTCGGTGAAAACACTGCATGTTTGCCTGAAAGACCGAAATCCGCAGGAATTCGAATGAAACAAGAGTTAATAACAAGTGCTAGAGATCATGACTTAAGAGCAGGAAGTGAAATGGTCTTATATCCTCCCTACTCCATAAATTGTAAAGTATAGAGAGATTTCATCTTTAAGCAACAAAGTACAGAGAAGTTAGAGTAAGATATAAACTTCTCCTTTTGAGTCTGTTTGGAATCATAGCCTTCTCACTGACAACTCTTGCATTTTGCCTTAAGAGCCAAAATCCTCAGGAATTTGAATGAAACAAGGGTTAATAGTAAGTGCTAGAAATCATTTTTTAGAGCTGGAGGTGAGATGATTATATCCTATTCGACTCCATGATGTGTACAGGATAGAGAGATTTCATCTCTAAACATCAAAGTACTGAGTAGTTATAGTAAGATATAAACAGCTCCTTTGGAATCTGTTTGGAATCCGGAGCATTCTCAATGACAACTTTGGTAGTTCACCTTAAGGGCCAAAATCCGCAGGAATTTGAATGAAACAATGGTAAATAACAAGTGATAGATTTTATGATGTAGAAGCTGGAGGTGAGATGGACTATATCCTATTCTACTACATGAAGTGTACAATATAGAGAAATTTCATCTCTAACATCAAAGTACAGAGAAGTTACAGTAAGATAGAATCTGCTCCTTTGGAATCTGTTTGGAATCATAGCCTTCTCGCTGATGACTCTCGCATTTCGCCTTAAGGGCCGAAATCCTCAAGAATATGAACGAAACATGGGTTAATAACAAGTGCTGGAAATCATGAGCTTAGAGCTGGAGTTGAGATGATCATATCCTATTTGACTCCATGAAGTGTACAGCATAGAGAGCTTTCATATTTAAACTCAAAGTACAGAGTAGTTACAGTAAGACATAAACTGCTCCTTTGGAATATTTTTGGAAACAGGAACTTTCTCAATGACAACTCTGTCAGTTAGCCTTAAAGGCTGAAATCCACAGGAATTTGAATGAAACAAGGTTAATTGCAAAGTGCTAGAATTTATGACTTAGAAGCTGGTGGTGTAATGGACTTATACCCTATTCTAGTTCATGTAGGTAACAACATAGGTAAATTTTATCCGTAAATATTTAAGTATAGAAAAGTTAAGTAAGTTATAAACAGCTCATTGTGAGACTTTTTGGATTCATGAGAGTTCTCCCTAAAACACTTGCAATTCACCTTAAAGGCCGAAATCAGCAGGAATTTGAATGAAACAAGAATTAATAACAAGTGCTAGATATCATGGCTTAAGAGCAGGAGTTGAAATGGTCTAATTTCCTATTCTACTCTGTGAATTGTAAAACATAGAGAGATTTCATATCTACACATAATTGTACAGAGAAGTTACAGTAAGATATAATATGCTCCCTTGCATACTGTTTGAAATCAAGAGCATTCTAGCGGAAAACACTGGCAATTCGCCTTAAATGCCAACATCCTGAGGAATTTGAATGAAACAAGGGTTAATAACAAGTGCTAGATTTATGACTTAGAAGCTGAAGGTGAGATGGAATTATATCCTATTCTATTCCATGAAGTGAAAAACATAGGGGAATACATCCCTAAACATTGAAGTACAGAAATGTGAAGAAAGATATAAACAGCTCATTTTTGTCTGTTTAGAATCAGGAGCATTCTTGCTGAAATCCCTGGCAATTCCTCTTAAATTGGAAATCCACAGGAATTTGAATGAAACAATCATTAATAATAAGTGGTAGAAATCGTGACTTAAGAGCTGGACGTGAGATGGACGTATATCCTATTCTACTCCATGAAGTGTAAAACATGGAGACATCTCATCTCTAATCATCAAAGTACAAAGAAGTTACAGTAAGATATAAACTGCTCCATTGCAATCTGTTTGGGTCAGTAGCCTTGTCGCTGACAACACTTGCATTTCACTGTAAGGGCTGAAAACCTCAAAATTTGAATGAAACAAGGGTTAATAACAAGTGCTAGGAATCATGACCTAAGAGCTGGAGGTGAGATGAATATATATCCTATTCTAATCTATGAAGTGTACAGCATAGAGAGATTTCATCTCCTATCATCAAAGCACAGAGTAGTAACAGAAAGATATAAACTGTTCCTTTGGAATCTCTTTGGAATCAGGAGCTTTATCAATGACAATTCTGGCAGTTCACCTTAAGGCCTTAAATCCACAGGAATTTGAATGAAACAAGGGTTAATAACAAAGCGCTAGTATATATGACTTAGAACTGGTGGTGTATGGACTTATATCCTATACTACTCCATGTAGTGTACAACTTAGGTAAAATTCATCCATAAAATTTAAGTACAGAAGAGTTAAGTAAGACATAAACAGCTCATTGTGAGACTTTTTGGATTCATGAGAGCTCTCCATAAAACACTTGAAATTCACCTAAAGGCTGAAATCAGCGGGAATTTGAACAAAACAAGTGTTAATAACAAGTGCTAGAGATCAGGACCTAAGAGCAAGAGGTGAAATGTTCTTATATCCAATTGTATCCGTGAATTGTAAAATATAGAGAGATTTCATCTCTAAACATCAAAGTACAGAGAAGATACAGTAAGATATAATATGCTCCCTTGCATAATTTTTGAAATCAGCAGCGTTCTCGCCGAAAACAATGGCAATTCACCTTAAAAGCTGAAATCCACAGGAATTTGAATGAAACAAGGGTTCTAACAAGTGCTAGAATTAGGACTTAGAAGCTGGAGGGGAGATGGACTTATATCCTATTCTATTCCATAAGTGTACATAATAGGGGAATTTCATACATAAAATTCTAAGTACAGAAAAGTTAAGTAAGATATAAAGAGCTCATTTGAGTCTGTTTTGAATAAGGAGCTCTCTTGATGAAATCCCTGGAAATTCTTCTCAAAGTTGGAAATCCACAGGAATTTGAATGAAAAAAGGTTTAATATAAGTGGCAGATATCATGACTTAAGAGATGGAGGTGAGATGGACGAATACCCAATTCTACACCGTAAAGTGTATAACATGGACAGATTTCATCTCTAAACATCAAAGTACAGAGAAGTTATTGTAAGATATAAACTGCTCCATTGGAATCTGTTTGGAATCAGTGGCCTTGTCACTGTCAACACTTGCATTTTGCATTAAGGGCCGAAAACCTCAGGAATTTGAATGAAACAAGAGTTAATAATAAACGGTAGAAATCATGACTTAGCAGCTGGAGGTGAGTTGGATGTATATCCTATTCTACTCCATGCAGTGTAAAGCTTGGAGAGATTTCATCTCAAAACATCAAAGTACAGAGAAGTTACAGTAAGATATAAACTGCTCCATTGGAATCTGTTTGGGTCAGTAGCCTTGTCACTGACAACACCTGAATTTTTCTTTAAGGGCCGAAAACCTCAGGAATTTGAATGAAACAAGGGTTAATAACAAGTGCTAAAATCATGACATGAGAGCTAGAGGTGAGATGACTTACATCTTAATCTACTCCATGAAGTGTACAGCAACGATAGTTTTCATCTGAATATCAAGATACAGAGTAGTTTCTGTAAGACATAAACTGCTCCTTTGGAATCTCTTTGGAATCAGGAATGTTCTAATGACAATTATGGCAGTTCGTTTATTGGTCGAAATCCAGAGGAATATGAATAAAACAAGGGTAAATAACAAAAAGCTAGAATTTATGACTTAGAAGATGGTGGTGTAATGGAATTATATGCTATTCTAATCCATGTAGTGTACAACATAGGGGAATTTCATCATTAAACATTTAAGTACAGAAAAGTTAAGTAAGATATAAACAGCTCATTGTGAGTCTTTTTGAAATTAGGAGCATTCTTGGTAAAATCCCTGGAAATTCTCCCTAAAGTCAGAAATCTTCAGGAATTTGAATTAAATAAGGGTTAATAACAAGTACTAGAAATGTTGACTTAAGAGCTGAGATGAGATGTACATATAGCCTATTCTACTCGTTGAAGTGTACAATATAGAGAGATTTCATCTCTAAACATGAAAGTACAGTGATTTACACATAGATATGCACTTATATGCTATTCTACTCCATGAAGTATAATACTTAGAGAGTTCATCCATAAACATCAAAGTACAGAGAAGTTACAGAAAGCTATATACTGCACCCTTTGGAGTCAGACTGAATTCAGGAGGTTCTCGCTGAAAACAATGCCAGTTGGCCTAAAAGACTGAAATCCACAAGAATTCCAATGAAAAAAGGGATAATAACAAGTGCTATAAACATGTCTTAAGACCTGGGGGTACAATGGACTTATATCCAATTCTACACTCAATTGTAAAATAAAGAGAAATTTCATCGATAATCATCAAAGACACAGAGAATTACAGTAAGATATAAAATGCTCCTTTGGAATCTGTTAGCAATCAGGAGCATTCACGCTGAAAAAACTGGTAATTTGCATATTGGCCGAAATCCGCTAGAATTTGAAAGAAGGAAGGGTTAATAACAAGTGACAGAACACTTGACTTAACAGCAGGAGGTGATATGAACTTATATGCTTTTCCACTCAATGAAGTGTGAAACATATAGAGATTTCATCTATAAACATCAACATACAGGGAAGTTCCATAAAGATATATTGGAGTGTGATTGAATTCAGGAGGTTTCTCCCTGAAAACCCTTCCATTTGCCATGAAAACATAAATCACCAGGAATTTGAATTAAAAAAGGGTTAATAACAAGTAGGAGAAATCATGATCTATGATCTGTGGGTGATAAAGTGATAAGGTGATATATCCTTTTCTACACCATGAAGTGAAAAACAGAGATTTCATCTATGATCATCAAAGTACAGAGAGGTCACAGAAAGACATATACTGCACCCTTTGGAGTCTGATTGAATTCAGGAGGTTTCTCGCTGAAACACTGCCTGTTGGGCTGAGAAGCCTAAATCAAAAGGTTTGAATGAAAAATGGTTTATAACAAATGGGAGAAATCATGACTTAAGATGTGTGGGTGATATGGACTTATATTCTTTCCTATGCCATGAAGTGTAAAACAGAGAGATTTCATCTATGATCATCAAAATACAGAGAGTTCACAGACAAATATATATTGACCCTTTGGAGTCTGATATATTCTGGACTTTACTCGCTGAAAATAATGCCTGTTTTCCTGAAAGGCCTAAATGAGCAGGAATTTGAATGAAAAAAGGGTTAAAATCAAGTGGGAGAAATCATGACTTAAGATCTGTGGGTGATATGGACTTATATCCTTTTCTACTTCATGAAGTGTAAACATAGAGAGATTTCATCTATAAACATCAACGTTCAGGGAAGTTCCATAAAGATATATATTAAACCCATTGGAGTGTGATGGAATTCAGAAGGTTTCTCGCTGAAAACACTGCCTGTTGGCTTGAAAGGCCTAAATCAGCAGGAATTTGAATGAAAAAAGGGTTATAAACAAGTGGGAGAAATCATGACTTAAGATCAGTGGGTGATATGGACATATATCCTTTTCTACTCCATGAAATGTAAAACATAGAGAGATTACATCTATGATTATCAAAGTAAAGAGAAGTCACAGAAAGATATGTATTGCAAGGTATGGATTGTAATTGAATTCAGATGGTTTCTCGCTGAAAACACTGTGTATTTTACTGAAAGGTCTAAATCAGCAGGAATGTGAATGAAAAAAGGGTTAATAACAAGTGGGAGAAATCATGACTTAAGACCTGTGGGTGATATGGACTTATATCCTTTTCTACCCCATGAAGTGTAAAATATAGATTTCATCTATGATCATCAAAGTACAGAGAAGTCATAGAAAGACTGTACTGCACCCTTTGTATTCTTATTGAATTCAGTAGGTTTCCCACTGAAGACACTATCCTTGGCATGAATGGCCTAAATCAGCATGAATTTGAAAGAAAAAAAGGTCAATAACAGGGCCGAGATCATGATTTAATTTGTGGGTAATATGAACTTATATATTTCTTCTACTGCATGAAGTATAAACCGTAGAGAGATTTAATCTATGGTCATCAAAGTACAGAGAAGTCACAGAAAGATATATAATGCAATATTAAGAGTCTGATTGAATTCAGGAGTTTTTTTCCCTGAAAACACTGCCTTGTGGCATGAAAGGCCAAAATCAGCAGGAATTCGAATGAAAAAAGGGATAATAAAAAGTCGAGAAATCATGAGTAATATCTGTGGGTGCAATGGACTTAAACCTTTTTAAAATCCATGATATGTAAAACATATATAGATTTCATCTGCAAACATCAACGTACAGGGATGATCCATAAAGATACATACTGCACCCTGTGGAGTGTGATTGAATTCAGAAGGTGTCTCCTTGAAAACACAAGCTGTTGGCCTGAAAGGCTTAAATCAGCAGGAATTTGAATGAAAAAAGGGTTAATAACTTTGGAGAAATCACGACTTAAGATCTATGGGTGATATGGACTTATATTCTTTTCTACCCCATGAAGAGTAAAACATAGAGAGATTTCATCTATGATCATCAAAGGGCAGAAAAGTCACAGAAAGATATATACTGCCCCCTTTGGAGTCTGATTGAATTCAGAGGTTTCTCACTTTAAACACTGCCTTACAGCGTGAAACGCCTAAATCAGCAGGAATTTGGATGAAAAAAGAGTTAATAACTAGTGGGAGACATCATGACTTAAGATCTGTGGGTGATAGGGACTTATATCCTTTTCTACCCCAGGAAGTGAAAAAAGAGAGATTTTTTCTATACACATAAGCGTAGATAGGAGTTCCATAAGATATATAATGTACCCTTTGGAGTCTGATTGAATTCAGGAGGTTTCACACTGAAAGCAATGCCTGTTGGTCTGAAAGGTGTAAATCAGTGGGAATTTGAATGAAAAAAGGGTTAATAACAAGTGGTAGAAATCATGACTTAAGATCTGTGGGTGATAGGGACTTATATCCTTTTCTACCCCATGAAGTGTAAAACATAGAGAGATTTCATCTATGATCATCAAAGTACAGAGAAGTCACAGAAAGATATATACTGCACCCTATGAGTCTGATTGAATTCAGAAGGAATCTTGCTGAAAACACTGCCTGTTGGTCTGAAAGGCCTTAATCAGCAGGAATTTGAATGAAAAAAGGGTTAATAACAAGTGGGAGAAATCATTAATTAATATCTGTGGGTGATATGGACTTATTTCCTTTTTTCACAGGTAGTGTAATACAGAGAGAAATTTCATCTATGATCATCAAAGTACAGAGAAGTCACAGAAAGATATACACTGTAACCTTTGGAGTCTGAACGGAATTCAGGTAGTTTCCCACTGAAATCAGTGCCTGTTGGCCTGAAAGGAATGAATCAGCAGGAA
This sequence comes from Uropsilus gracilis, assembly GCA_004024945.1. Taxonomy (NCBI): domain Eukaryota; kingdom Metazoa; phylum Chordata; class Mammalia; order Eulipotyphla; family Talpidae; genus Uropsilus; species Uropsilus gracilis. Next base: position 26,124 of record PVHY01011802.1, read on the forward strand.
TTTGTATGAAAAAAGGATTAATAATATTGGGACAAATCATGATTAAGATCTGTGCATGACATAGACTTATATCCTTTTCTACCCTGAAGTGTAAAACTTAGAAAGATTTCATCTATGATCATCAAGTATAGAGAAGTCACAGAAAGCTCTATAATGCAATCTTAGGAGTCTGATTGAATTCAGGAGTTTTCTGCCTGAAAACACTGCCTTATGGCCTGAAAGGCATAAATCAGCAGGAATTTGAATGAAAAAAGTTTAATAACAAGTGGGAGAAATCATGACTTAAGATCTGTGGGTGATAGGGACTTATATCCTTTCTACCTCATGTAGTGTAATACATACAGAGATTTCATCCATGATCATCAAAGTAAAGAGAAGTCACAGAAAGAAATATACTGCACCCTTTGGATACTAATTGAATTCAGAAGGTATCTCCATGAAAACACTTCCACTTGGCCTGAAAAGTCTAAATCAGCAGGAATTTGAATGAAAAAAGTTTAGTAACAAGTGGGACAAATCATTAATGAAGATCTCTGGGTGATATGTACTTAAATCCTTTTCTACCCCATGAAGTGAAACACAGAGAGAGATTTTATATATAAACATCAACGTACAGGGAAGTCACATAAAGATGTACAATGCACCCTTTGGAATCTGATTGAATTCAGGAGGTTTCTCACTGAAAAAACTGACTGTTGGCCTGAAAGGCATAAATCAGGAGGAATTTTAATGAAAAAAGGGTTAATAACAAGTGGTAGAAATCATGACTTGATATCTGTGGGTGATATGGACTTATATCCTTTTCTAACACAGGTAGTGTAAAACATAGAGAGATTTCATGTATGATCATCAAAGTACAGAGAAGTCACAGAAAGATATGTACTGCACATATTGTAGTCAGATTGAATTCAGGAGGTTTCTCACTGAAGACATTGCCTGTTGGCCTGAAAGGCCTAAATCAGCAAGATTTTCAATGAAAAAAGGGTTAATCCCAAGTGGGACAAACCAGGACCTAAGATATTTGGTTGATATGGACCTTTTTGTTTTTCTACTCCATGAAGTTTAAAACATAGAGAGATATCATCTATGATCAATAAAGTACAGAGAAATCATGAAAGATATAACTGGACCCTTTTGTAGTCTGATTGAATTCAGGAGGTTTCTCGATTAAAATACTGCCATTGGCTTGAAAAGCCTAAATCAGCAGGAATTTGAATGAAAAAGGTGTCAATAATAAGAGGAGTATCAATCTTAAGATCTGTGGATGATATGGACTATAAGTTTTTAATACCCCATAAAGTGTAAAACATAGAGAGATTTCTTCTATGTTCATCATATACAGAGAAGTCACAGAAAGATATATACTGCACCCTTTCAGTGTGATTGAATTTAGTAGGTGTCTAGCTGAAACAATTCCTGTTGCTGTGAAGGTCCTAAATCAACAGGAATATGAATGAAAAAAGTTTTAATAACAAGTGGAAGAAATCATGACTTAAGATCTTGGGCCATATGGACTTATATTTTTTTCTACCCCATGAAGTGTAAAACAGAGGGTGATTTCATCTATGACCATCAAATAATAGAGAAGTCACATAAAGTTATATACGGCAGTTTGGAATCTAATTGAATTCAGGAGTTTTCTCCCTGAAAACGCTTCCAGTTGCCCTAAAAGCCTAAATCAGCAGGAATTTGAATGAAAAAAGTGTTAATAACAAGTGGGAGAAATCATGACTAAATATCTGTGGGTGATATGGACTAATATCCTTCTCTACCACATGTAGTGTAAAACAGAGAGATTTCATCTATGATCATCAAAGTACAGAAAAGTCACTGAAAGGGACATAATGCACCATTTGGAGTCTAATTGAGTTCAGGAGGTTTCTCCCTTAGTACACTTCCAGTTGCCTGAAAACCCTAAATCAGCAGGAATTTGAATGAAACAATGTTTAATAACAATTGGAAAAAATCATGACTTAAGATCTGTGGGTGATGTACTTATATCCTTTTCTAACATGTGAAGTGTAAAACATAGAGAGATTTCAAATATAAACATGAACGTACAGGGAATTTCCTTAAAGATATATACTGCACCCTTTGGAGTCAGATTGAATTCGGAAGGTTTGTTGCTGAAAACACTGCCTGGTTGCCTGAAACGCCCAAATCAGCAGAAATTTGAATGAAAAAAGGGTTAATAAAAAGAGGAGATATAAGACTTAAGATATGTGGATGATATGGTCCATCCTTTTCTACCCCATAAAGTGTAAAACATAGAGAGATTTCTTCTATGACTATCCATTTCTACCCCATAAAGTGTAAACAATAGAGAGATTTCCTCCATGATCATCAAGTACAGAAAAGTCACAGAAAGATGTATAATGCTATCTTAGGTGTTTGTATGAATCAGGAGTTCTCTTCCTGAAAATACTGCCTTATGTCCTTAAAAGCATAAATCAGCAGGAATTTGAATGAAAAAAGGGTTAATAACAACTGCAAGAAATCATGACCTACGATCTGTGGGTGTTATGGATTTATATCCTTTTCTACCCCATGAAGTGTAAAACATAGAGAGATTTCATCTATGATCATCAAAGTACAGAAGTCACAGAAAGATATATATTGCACTCTTTGGTGTGTGCTTGAATTCAGTAGGTCTCTTGCTGAAAACACTGCCTGTTGGCCTGAAAGGTCTAAGTCAGCAGGAATTTGAATGAAAAAAGTTTTAATAACAATTGGGGAATTCATGAATTAAGATCTATGGGTGAAATGCACTTATATCCTTTCCTACTCCATGAAGTGTAAAACAAGAGAGAGATTTCATCAATAAACATCAACGTACAGGGAATTTCGTTAAAGATATATACTGCACCCTTTGGAGTATGATTGAATTCAGAAGGTTTTTCACTGAAAACACCGCCTGTTGGCCTGAAAGGCCTAAATCAGCAGGAATTTGAATGAAAAAAGGGTTAAAAACAAGAAATGTTGAGTTAATCTGTGGGTGATATGGACTTATATCCATTTCTACCACATGAAGTTTAAAACATAGAGAGATATCATCTATGATTATCAGAGTACAGAGAATTCAAAGAAATATATATACTGCAACCTTTGGAGTCTGATTGAATTAAGGAGGTTTTTCACTGAAAACACTGCCAGTTGGCCTGAAAATCATAAATCAGCAGTAATTTGAAATAAAAAAGGGTTAAAAAGGAGAAATCATGACTTAAGACCTGTGGGTGATATGGACTTATATCCTTTTCTACCACATTAAATGTAAAACATAGATTTCATCTATGACCATCAAAGTACAGAGAAATCACAGAAAGATATATACTGCTTCCTTTGGAGTGTGACTGAATTCAGGAGGTTTCTCCCTGAAAACAATGCTTGTTGGTCTGAAAGGCCTAAATTAGCAGGAATTTGAATTCAAAAAGAGTTAATAACAAAGGGGAGAAATCATGATGTAAGATCTATGGGTGTATGGACATTTATCCTTTTCTACCCCATGGAGTGTAAAACAGAGAGATATCTTCTATGATCATCAAGGTAAAAAGAAGTCACACGAAGATATACACTGCATCCTTTAGAGTCTGACTGAATTCAGTATGTTTCTCCCTGAAAACAATGCAGAGTGGCCTGAAAAGGCTAAATCAGCAGGAATTTGAATGAAAAATGGTTAATGACATGTGGGAAAAATCATAACTTAAGATTTGTTGGTGATACGGACTTATATTGTTTTCTATCCCATGAAGTTTAAACATAGAGAGATTTATCTATGATCATCAAAAAACAGAGAAGTCACATAAAGTATATACTGCACCCTTTGGAGTCTGATTGAATTCAAGAGGTTTCTCACTGTAAACCCTGCCTGTTGGCTTGAAGGCCCTAAATCAGCAGGAATTTGAATGAAAAAAAAATGGCAATAACTAATGGGAGAAATCATGATATAAGTTCTGTGGGTGATATGGATATATTCTTTTCTACCTCATATAGTGTAATACATAGAGAGATTTCATCTATGATCATCAAAGTAAAGAGAAGTCATAGACATATGCTGCACCCTTTTGGAGTCTGATTGAATTCAGGAGGGTTCACACTGAAAGCACTGCATGTTGGCCTGAAAGGCCTAAATAAGCAGAAATTGTATGAAAAAAGGGTTAATAACAAGTGGGAGAAATCCAGATTTATGATTTGTGGGTGATAAGAATTTGTATCTTTTCTACCCCATGAAGTGGAAAACATAGATTTCATCCATGATCATCAAAGTACAGAGAACTCACAGAAAGATATAACTTCACCCTTTGCAGTCTGACTGAATTCATGAGGTTTCTCTGAAGACACTGCCAGTAGGCCTGAAAGACCTAAATCAGCAGGAATTTGAGAGAAAAAATGGTTACTAGCAAGTGGGAGAAATCATGACTTAAGATCTGTGGGTGATATGGACGTATATCCCTTTCTACTCCATGAAGTGTAAACCATAGAGAGATTTCATCTATGACCATCAAAGTAAAGAGGAGTCACAGAAAGATATATAATGCAGTCTTAGGAGTCTGATTGAATTCAGGAGTTTTCTCCCTGAAAACACTGCCTTATGTCATGAATTGCCTAAATCAGCTGGAATTTGAATGAAAAAAGTATTAACAAGTTGGCAAATCACTACTAAAGATCTGTGGGTGATATGGATTTATATCCTTTTCTACCCCATGAAGTGTAAAACATAGATTTCATCTATGATCATCAAAGTACAGAGAAGTCACAGAAAGATATATACTTCACCCTTTGGATACTAATTGAATTCAGAAAGTATCTCCATGAAAACACTTCCACTTGGCCTGAAAAGTCTAAATCAGCAGGAATTTGAAAGAAAAATGGCTTATTAACAAGTGGGAGAAATCATGACTTAATATCTGTGGGTGATATGGATATATATCCTTTTCTACCCCATGAAGTGAAAAACAGAGAGAGATTTCATCTATACACATCAAATTACAGGGAAATTCCATAAAGATATATACTGCACCTTTTGGAATCTGATTTAATTCAGGAGGTTTCACAATGAAAGAAATGCCTGTTGGCCTGAAATGTGTAAATAAGCAGGAATTTGAATGAAAAAAGGGTTAATAACAAGTGGTAGAAATCATGACTTAAGATCTGTGGGTGCTATGAACTTATATCCTTTTCTACCCCATGAAGTGTAAAACATAGAGAGATTTCTTCAATGATATCAAAGTATAGAGAGTCACATAAAGATATATACTGCAACCAATGGAGCCTGATTAAATTCTGGAGGATTCTCACTTAAAACACTGCCTGTTGGCTGAAAGGAGTTAATCTGTAGGAATTTGAATGAAAAAAGGGTTAATAACAAGTGGGAGAAATCATGACTTAATATCTGTGGGTGATATGGAATTATTTCCTTTTCTAACGCAGGTAGTGTAATACATAGAGAGATTTCATCTATGATCATCTAAGTACAGAGAAGTCACAGAAAGATATAAACAGCACCTTGGAGTCTGACTAAATTCAGGTAGTTTCTCGCTGAAATTACTGCCTATTGGCTTGAAAGGAATAAATCAGCAGGATTTCGTATGAAAAAAGGGTTAATAGCAAGTGGGGCACATCATGACTTAGATCTGTGCGTGATATGGACTTATACCCTTTTCTACCTCCTGAAGTGTAAAACATAGAGAGATTTCATCTATGATCATCAAAGTAAAGAGAAGGCACAGAAAGATATAAAATACAATCTTAGGAGTCTGATTGAATTCCTGAGTTTTCTGCCTCTAAACACTGCCTTATGTCCTGAAAGGCATAAATCAGCAGGAATTTGAATGAAAAAATTTTAATAACAAGTGGGAGAAATCATGAATTAAGATCTGTGTGTGATATGGACTTATATCCTTTTCTACCCCATGAAGTATAAAACAGATTTCATCTATGATAATCAAACTACAGAAAATCACAGAAAGATATATACTGCACCCTTTGTGTCTGATAGAATTCAGGAGGTTTCTCACTGAAGACACTGCTGTTCACCTGAAAGGCCTAAAGAAGCAGAAATTTGAATGAAAAAAATGTTAATAACAATTGGGAAATCATGAATTAAGATCTGTGGGTGATATGGACTTATATCCTTTTCAAGCCCATGAAGAGATTTCATCTATGATGATGAAAGTACAGAGAAGTCACCGGTAGATATATACTGCAATCTTTGGAGTCTGACTGAATTCAGGTGGTTTCTCACTGAAAACACTGCCTGTGGTCTAGAAGGCCTAAGTCACCAGGAATTTGAATGAAAAAATGGTTAATAACAATTGGGAACCCTCCCACTTTGCCCACACCCAGGTTAGCCATTGGAGGTCACCGCCCCGGCTCCAGGCCTTTGAGAGGGACCCATTCGCATGTACCGCTGCACTCTATGCATCCCTGGGAGACCACCACTGCAGCCAGGTTCCTATGGAGACCCGCCCTCCTTTCCCACACCCAGGTTAGCCTGTGGAGTTCACCGCCCTGGGCTCCAGGCCTTTGGGAGGGACCCATTCGCATGTGCTGCTGCCCTCTCTGCATCCCTGGGAGACCATCACTGCAGCCAGGTTCCTCTGGAAACCCGCCCACCTTGCCCACACCCAGGTAACCTTTGGAGGTTACTAGTGCTGGTGTCGCAAGCAGCGCCGGTGCAAATTACTAAACTAAAGTACAGATCTACTTTCAACCTGGAATACACTCCCATCAACATGCCAACCCACACAAGATCCATGGTTTCTCAATATGTAGAAAAGCTTCAAAAGCAAAACACAATAAGGAGAAAAATCTTAAACATGCAAGCAAGCCCTACGGGAAGTAATCCATCGCCAATAAAGGACAATCTCCAGTAAACATCAAAGAAATGATTTGCATCTCAGAAAAAGATTCCTCTATTAACATGTTAAATGCTGTCCAACAATTAAGAGAAGAATTAGAAAAAAGGACAACAGTATTATAGTAGCATTATTGCACTAAGGGAGTAAGTAGAAACATATAAAAAGGAAAGCATCATTATGCATAACCTAATCAATAAACTAAAGAATGAAAATGAATCCCTAAAATTGAAATTGAAAGACACTCAAGATTTAAAGTTTGCAATAGATGAGCTCCAAAATGCACAGAAAAGCCATGGCAGTAGAATAGATGAAACAGAGGAATGAATCAGCACACTTGAGGATACAGAAATAGAGAGGACAAAGAAAGAAAAAGAGAGAGTGAAACAAAGTAGGGGGACTGAAGACAAGCTCAGAGATATGTCAGATTCCTTAAAGAAAAGAAACATAAGAGTAATAGGAATCCTAGAAGGAGAGGAGAGAGTTATGGGAACTGAAAGGCTGTTCAAAATAATAATAGAGGAGAACTTCCCCAATCTGAAGGAAGAAATGAAAGTAGACATACAGGAAGCCAAAAGGACACCAAACAACCTTAATGAAAGAAAAGCCACAGCGAGGCACATCATTGTAAAACTACCTAGAAGCCAAGATAAGAAAAAAATAATGAGAATGGCTAGAGAAAAGAAACAGATAACCTACAAAGGAAAATCCATTAGAATGACCTCAGATTTTTCTGAAGAGACACTCCAGGCAAGGAGAGAATGGAGTCACATCCACAAAAAACTCCAAAAAAAATGTGCGAGCCAAGAATACTCTACCCTGCAAAGCTATCCTTCTTCTACGAAGGAAAAATTAGAAACTTCTCCGACAAGCAAAGTCTCCAGAAATTTGCTACCACTACACCCCCACTCCAAGAAATTTTGCAGGAGGCCACAAGACCAAAACCATAAGAAGATGAAATACAAGAAACAAAAATGCAAAATAAACCCCAAGTGACCACCAAGAAACCGTTAGAATCGCAAATATCAATAATCACTCTAAACTCAATGGTCTAAACTCAGCAATCAAAAGACGAAGAGTTGCAGACTGGATCAGAAAACAGGACCCGAAATTCTGCTTCCTCCAAGAAACACACCTGATTGCTAAGGATAAGCATAGACTGAAGGTGCAAGGCTGGAAAACTACACTACAAGCAAACGGCCCCCACAAGAAAGCAGGAGTTGCCATTCTTGTATCAGACAGAGCAGACTTCAAATTAACAAAAGTGACAAAAGATAAAGACAGCCACTACATAATGGTTAAAGGGTCAATCAAAAAAAGACATAACAGTAATCAACATATACACACCTAATGAGGAAGCACCAAAATTCATAAAACAACACCTAGTAGAACTGAAATGAAATATTGATGAAAATACATACGCGGTAGGAGATTTTAACACGCCACTCTCAACAAAATACAGATCAACAAAGCAGCAACTACACAAAGAAACAAAAGCTTTAAAGGAAGAGCTAGACCAAATGGACTTAATAGATATATACAGGAACCTACACCCCCAGGGAAAAGAATACCTTTTTTTTCAAATACACACGGTTCTTTCTCTAAAATCAATCATATACTAGGCCACAAGACAAACCTGAACAAGTACACAAAGATTAAAATAATACCAACCTTTTTCTTGGATCATAAAGGCATCAAATTAGAAATCAACAACAAAAAGAAAACATGGAGAGTGAACACCACATGGAGACTGAACAACAGGCTTCTGGAAGATCACTGGGTAAAAGAGGAAATCAAAGAAGAAATTAAAACCTACATGGAAGCAAACGACAACGACGACACAACGTTCCAAAATGTGTGGGATTCAGCAAAAGCAGTACTACGAGGAAAGTGCATAGCAATACAGGCCCAAACAACAAGAATTGAAACAACCCAAAGAAATACTCTAATCTCCCAACTTGAGGACTTAGAAAAAGAGCAACAAAAAACCCCAAACCCAGCAGAAGACAAGAAATAACAAAAATC
>PVHY01011802.1:35102-46664 GCA_004024945.1 Uropsilus gracilis
ACCAAAAAGACCATCGAGAAGATAAACAAAACCAAAAGCTGGTTCTTTGAAAAAATAAATAAAATTGACAAACCCCTGGCAAGGCTTACAAAGAAACGAAGAGAGAAAACTCAAATAAACAGGATCATAAATGAAAACGGAGATATCACAACAGACCCAGAAGAAATCCAAAAGATAATTAGAGACTACTACGAACATCCATATGCAAACAAATACAACAACCTGGAAGAGATGGACAAATTTCTGGAACAATACAGTCATCCAAAACTGAACAAAGAAGAAATAGAAAACGTAAACAGGTCAATCACAAGCAGTGAAATTGAGGCAGTCATCAAAACTCTCCTTAAAAACAAGAGCCCAGGTCCTGATGGTTTTACAAACGAGTTCTACCAAACATTCAAAGAAGAACTAATACCGGTACTATTAAAACTCTTTCAAAAAATTGAGAAAGAAGGAAAGCTACCAAATACCTTCTATGAAGCAAACATTACACTCATTCCAAAACCAAATAAAGATAGTGCAAAGAAAGAACACTACAGACAAATCTCCCTAATGAACACAGATGCAAAAATTCTAAACAATATCCTGGCAAACTGAATCCAACAATGCATAAAAAGGATCATCCAACATGACCAAGTGGGATTCACCCAGGGGCAAGGATGGTTCAACATTCAAAAATCAATCAACATACCACCACATCAACAAAAAGAAAAACAAAAACCATATGATCATATCGATAGATGCGGAAAAAGCATTTGATAAAGTTCAGCATCCTTTCATGATGAATTCCCTGGAAAAAATTGGTATGAAAGGAACATACCTAAACATAATAAAAGCTATATACGACAGACCCACAGCAAATATCATCCTCAATGGGGAAAAACTGAAACCATTCCAATTAAAGTCCGGAACCAGGCAAGGATGCCCACTCTCTCCACTCCTTTTCAACATAGTTTTGGAAGTCCTCACTAGGCAATAAGACAAGAGAATTACATAAAAGGAAAGCAAATAGGCAACGAAGAAATAGTTATTATACACGGATGATATGATTCTCTATGTAGAGAACCCAGAAAAATCAACAGAAAAACTGATTGAAATAATAAACCAATTTGGTAATGTAGCTGGATACAAAATCTACACACAAAACAAGTGGGAAAATTCATGACTTAACATCTGTGGATAATATGGACTTACATCCGTTTCTACCTCTTGAATTGTAAAACATAGAGAGATTTCATCTATGATCACAAAGTACAGAGAAGACACAGAAAGATATAGACAGCACCCTTTGGAGTCTGATTGAATTTAGGAGGTTGTTTGCTGAATCACTGCCTGTTGGCCTGAAAAGCTTAAATCAGCAGGAATTTGAATGAAAAAGATTAATAACTATGGGCGAAATCATAATTTAAGATCTGTGGGTGATATGAATTTTTATCATTTTCTACATGATGAAGTGTTAAACATAGAGAGTATTCATCTATGATCATCAAATAGGGATAAGTCACAGAAAGATATATACTGCACTGTTGGAGTCTACTTGAATTCAGGAGGTTTCTTGATGAAAACAATGCCTGTTGGACTGAAAGGCCTAAATCAGCAGTATTTGAATGAAAAAGGGTTAATAACAAGTGGAAGAAAACCTGACTAAAGACCTGTGGGTGATATGGACTTATATCCTTTTCTACTCCATAAAGTGTAAATCATATGGAGATTTCATCTTATGATCATCAAAGTAAAAAGAAGTCACAGAAAGATATATAATGCAATCTTAGGAGTCTGATTGAATTCAGGAGTTTTCTGCCTGAAAACACTGCCTTATTGCCTGAAAGGCAATAATCAGCAGGAATTTGAATGAAAAAAGGTTAGTAACAAGTGGGAAAAATCATGACTTATGATCTGTGGGTGATATGGAGTTATATCCTTTTCTAACCCATGAAGTGTAAAACAGAGGAAATTTCATCTGAATCGTGAACATAGAGGGAAGTTCCAAAAACATATATATGAACACTTTAGAGTGTGATTGAATTCGGTAGGTTTCTGGCTGAAAACACTGCCTGTTGGCCTAAAGGGCCTATATCAGCATGAATTTGAATGAAAAACATGTTAATAACAAATGGGAGAAATCATGACTTAAGATCTGTTGTATTATAGACTTATATACTTTTCTACCCCATGGGGTGTAAAACATAGAGAGATTTCATGTATGATCATCAGGATCAGAGAAGTCACAGAATTATATATACTGCACCCTTTAGAGTCTTATTTATCAGGAGGTTTCTCCCTGAAAACATTGCCTTTTGACCTGAAAGGCATAAATCAGCAGGAATTTGAATGAAAAAATGGTTAATAACAACTGGGAGAATTCATGACTTAACATCTGTGGGTGATGTGGACTTATATCCTTTTCTCCCTCTTGAATTGTAAAAAGTACAGAGATTTCATCTATGATCATCAAAGACAGAGAAGTCACAGAAAGATATACAATGCACCCTTTGGGGTGTGATTGAATTCAGGAGGCTTCGATTTCATCTATAAACATCAATATACAAGGAAGTTGCATAAATATAATACTGCACCTTTTGAAGTCTAATAGAATTCACGAGGATTCTCACTTTAAGCACTGCTTCTTGGCCTGAAAGGCCTAAATCAGCAGGAATTTGATGAAAAAATGGTTCATAACAAGAGGGAGAAATCAAGATATAAGATCAGTGGGTGTTATGGACATATATCTTTTTCTACCCGAGGAAGTGTAAGAAATAGATTTCATCTATGATCATCAAAGTACAGCGAAATCACAGAAAGATATGTACTGCACCCTATGTAGTCTGATTGAATTCAGGAGGTTTCTCTATGAAAACACATCCAGCTGGACGGAAAGGACTAAATGAGCAGGAAATTGAATGAAAAAAGGGTTAATAACAAGTGGGAGAAATCATGATTTAAGATCTGTTTGTGAAATGGACTTATATCCATTTCTACCCCATGATGTGTAAAACAGAGCGAGATTTCATCTATAAACATCAACGTACAGGGAATTTCCATACAGATATATACTGCACCCTTTGAAGTCTGATTGAATTCAGGAGGTTTCTCCCTGAAAACACTTCAGGTTGTCCTGAAAGGCCTAAATCAGCAGGAATTTGAATTTAAAAAGGGCTATTATCCAGTGGGAAAAATCATGAGTTAAGATCTGTGGGTGATATGGACTTATATCCTTTTCTACCCCAGGAAGTGTAAAACAAAGACAGATTTCATCTATGATCATGAAAGTACAGAGAAGTCACAGAAAGATTGTACCGCACCCTTTGTATTCTTATTTAATTCAGGAGGTTTCTAGAGAAGTCACTGCCCTTTGGCATGAAAGCCCTAAAATCAACAGGAATTTGAAAGAAAATAAGGGTTAATAACAGGGGGGAGAAATCAAGATTTAAGAACTGTGGGTGATATGGACATATATCCTCCTCTTCTCCATGAAGTATAAACCTTAGAGAGATTTCAACTATGGTCAGCAAAGTAAAGAGAAGTCAAGAAATATATTTAATCCAATCTTAGGAGTCTGATTGAATTCAGGAGTTTACACCTTGAAAACATTGCCTTGTGGCATGAAAGGCCTAAATCAGCAGGAATTCAAATGAAAAAAAGTGTTAATAAAAAGTTGAGAAATCATCACTTAAGATATGTGGGTGCTATGGATTTATATCCTTTTCTACCCCATGAAGTGTAAAACATATAGAGATTTCATCTACAAACATCAAAGCACAGTGATGTTCGTTAAAGATATATACTGCACCTTGTGAGTGTCATTGATTCAGAAGGTTTCTCACTAAAACACTGACTTTTGCCTGAAAGGCCTAAATCAGCAGGAATTTGAATGAAAAAAGGTTTAATAACAAGTTGGAGAAATCATGACTTAAGATCTGTGGATGATATGGACTTATATCCTTTTCCACCCATGAAGTGTAATTTATAGATTTCATGTATGATCATCAAAGTACAGACAAGTCACAGAAAGATATATACTGCACCCTTTGGAGTCTGAGTGAATTCAGGAGGTTTCACCCTGAAAACGCTGCCTGTTGGTGTGAAAAGCCAAAATCAGCAGGAATTTGAATGAAAAAAAAGTTAATAACAAGTGTGAGAAATCATGACATAAGATCTGTGGGTGATATGGATTTATATAATTTTCTACCCCATGAATTGTAAAATGTATATTCCATCTATGATCATCTAAGTACAGAGAAGTCCCAGAAATATATATACTGCACCCTTTGTCGTCTGACTGAATACAGGAGGTTTCTCTGAAGACACTGCCCATTGGCCGTAAAGGCCTAAATAGCAGGAATGAAAGAAAAAAGGGTTATAACAGGTGGGAGAAATCATGACTTTAGATCTATGGGTGATATGGACTTATATATTTTCAACTTCATGAAGTATAAACCATAGAGAGATTTCATCTATGATAATCAAATTAAAGAGAAATCATATGATGTTATATAATGCAATCTTACAATTCTGATTGAATTCAGGAGTTTTCTCCCTGAAAACACTGTCTTATGGCATGAAAGGCCTAAATCAGCAGGAAATTGAATGAAAATAGCGTTAATAACAAGTCCAGAAATCATGTCTAAAGATCATGGTTGCTATGGAATTTTACCTGTTCTACTCCATAAGTGTAAAACATAGAGAGATTTCATCTATAAACATCAATATACAGGGATGTTTCATAAAGATATATACTGCACCCTTTGGAATGTGATTATTCAGATGGTTTCTCCCTGAAAACACTGCCTTCAGGCTGAAAGGCCTATATCAGCAGGAATTTGAATGAAAAAAGTGTTAAAAATAAGTGGGAAAAATCATGACTTAAGCTCTGTGGGTGATATGGACTTATATCCTTTTCTAACCCATGTAGTTTAAAACATAGATTTCATCTGTGGTCATCAAAATACAGAGAAGTCATAGAAAGATATATACTGCACCCTTTGTAGTCTGATTTAATTTAGGAGATTTCTCATTGAAGACACTGCCTATTGGTTGAAGGCCTAAATCAGCAGGAATTTGAATGAAAAAGGATTAATAACCGGTGGGAGAATTCATGACTTAAGTTCTGTTAGTATTTTGGACTTATATACTTTTCTACCCCATGAAATGTAAACATAGATTTCATCTATGATCATCAAAGTACAGAGAAGTCAAAGAAAGATATATGTACTGCATCCTTTGGAGTCTGATTCAATTCAGGAGGTTTCTCGCTGAAAACAATACCTGTTGTTCTGAAAGGCCTAAATCAAAAAGAATTTGAATGATAAAAGCGTTAATAACAAAGGTATAAATCATGACTTCAGATCTGTGGGTGATATGGACATATCTCCTTTTCTACCCCATGGAGTGTAAAACATAGAGCGATATCCTCTATGATCATCAAAGTAAAGAGAAGTCACAGAAAGATAAATACTGTCCCCCATGGAGTGTGTTTGAATTCAGGAAGTTTCCAGCTTAAAACAGTGTCTTATTGCTGATGGCTTAAAAAAGAGGAATTTGAATGAAAGAAGTGTTAATATCAAGTGGGAGAAATCATGAGCTAAATCTGTGGGTGATATGGACTTATAACCTTTATACCACCTGTGTGTAATACATAAAGAGATTTCATCTATGATCATCAAAGTAAAGAGACATCACAGAAAGATACATACTGCACCTTTTGGAGTCCATTTGTATTCAGGAAGTTTCTCACTGAAAATACTTCCAATTGGCCTGATGAGCCTAAATCAGCAGGAATTATATGAAAAAATTGTTAATAAAAAGGGCGAGAAATCATGAATTAATTTCTGTGGGTGATATTGACTTATATCCTTTTCTACCCCATGAAGTGAAAAACATAGAGAGATGTCATCTATAAACATCAATGTACAGTGAAGTACCATAAAGATATATACTACAACCTTTGGAGTGTGATTGATTTCAGAAGGTTTCTCACTGAAAAAACAGCCTGTTGACCTGAAAGGCCTAAATCAGCAGGAATTTGAATGAAAAAAGGGTTAATAACATGTTGGAGAAGTCATAACTTAAAATCTGTGGGTGATATAGACTTATATCCTTTTCTACCCCATGAAATGTAAAACATAGAGTTCATCTATGATCATCAAAGTACAGAGAAGTCACAGAAATAAATATACTACATCATTTGGACTCTGATTGAATTCAGAGGTTCCTCTCTGAAAACACTGCCTGTCATCCTGAAAGGCATAAATCAGCAGGAATTTGAATGAAAAAAGAGTTCATAACCTTGGGAGACATCATGACTTAAGATCTGTGGATGATATGGACTCATATCCTTTTTTACCTCTTGAATTGTAAAACATAGAGAGACTTCATCTATGATCATCAAAGTACACAGAAGTCACAGAAAGATATATACTGCACCCATTGGGGTGTGATTGAATTCAGGAGGTTTCTCACTTTAAACACGACCTTGTAGCGTGAAAGGCCTAAATCAGCAGGAATTTGAATGAAAAAAGAGTTAATAACAAGTGGGAGAAATCTAGACTTAAGATCTTTGGGTGATATGGATTTATATCCTTTTCTACTCCATGAAGTGTATAGCAAGAGAGTTTTAAACTATTATCATCAAAATACAAAAGTCACAGAAAGATATATACTGCACCCTTTGGGGTGTGATTGAATTCAGGAGGTTTCTCGCTTTAAACACACCCTTATAGCATGAAAGCCCTGAATCAGCAGGAATTTGAATGAAAAAAATGGTTAATAACAAGTGAGAGAAATTAGAATTTAAGATCGGTGCGTATTATGGATTTATATCCTTTTCTACACGAGGAAGTGTAAAATATAGATTTCATTTATGATCAACAAATTACAGACAAGTCACAGAAAGATTTGTACTACACCCTATGTAGTCTCGTTGAATTCAGGAGTTTTCTCCCTGAAAACACTTCCAGTTGGCCTGAAAGGCCTAAATCAGCAGGAATATGAATGAAAAAAGGGTTAATAACAAGTAGGAGAAATCATGACTTCAGATCTGTGGGTGAAATGGACTTATCCTTTTCTAACCCATGAAGTGTAAAACAGTGAGAGATTTCATCTATAAACATCAACGTACAGGGAATTTCCATAAAGATATATACTACACCCTTTGGAATGTGATTGAATTCTGAAGGTTTCTCACTGAAAACACTGCCTGTTGGCTTGAAAGGCCTACATTAGCAGAATTTGAATGAAAAACAGGTTAATAACAAGTGGGATAAATCATGACTTAAGATCTGTGGGTGACATGGACTCATAACAATTTCTACCCCATTAAGTAGAAAATATAGAGAGATTTCATCTATGATCACCAAAGTACAGAGAAGTCACAGAAAAATATATACTGCACACTTTGGAGTCTGATTGAATTCAGGAGTTTTCTCCCTGCAAACACTTACAGTTGGCTTGATAGGCCTAAATGAGCAGGAATTTGAGTGAAAAAATGGTTAATAACTAGTGGGAGAAATCATGACTTAAGATGTGGTTGATATGGACTTATATATTTTCTACCCCATGAAGAGAATAACAGAGAGAGATTTCATGTTAAACATCAATGACAGGGAAGTTCCATAAAGATATATACTGCAAACTTTGAAGTCTGATTGAATTCAGGAGGTTTCTCAGTGAAAGCCCTGAGTATTGGCCTGAAAGGCCTAAATTAGCAGGAATTTGAATGAAAAAAGGTTTAATAACAAGTGCGAGAAATCAAGATTTAAGATCTGTGGGTGTTATGGACTTATATCCTTTTCCACCCCATGATGTGTAAAACATAGATTTCATCTATGATCATCAGGTATGGAGAAGTCACTGAAAGACTGTACGGCACCCTTTGTATTCTTATTGAATTCAGGAGGTTTCTCACTGAAGACACTATCCTTGGCATGAAAGGCCTAAATAAGCATGAATTTGAAAGAAAAAAGTGTTAATAACTGTGGCGAGAAATCATGATTTAAGATCTGTGGGTGATATGGACTTATATCCCTTTCTACTCCATGAAGTGCAAACCGTAGATAGATTTCATCTATGGTCATCAAAGTAAAGAGACGTCACATGAAGTTATATAATGCAATCTTAGGCATCTGATTGAATTCAGGTATTTTCTCCCTGAACACACTGCCTTGTAGCATGAAAGTCCTAAATCAGCAGGAATTCGAATGATATAAGGGTTAATAAAAAGTCGAGAAATCATGACTAAAGATTTGTGGGTGCTATGGAATTATACCCTTTTCTTATCCATAAAGTGTAAAATATATATAGATTTCATCTACAAACATCAACGTACATGGATATTCCATAAAGATATATACCGCACCCTGTTGAGTGTGATTGAATTCAGAAAGTTTCTCGATGAAACACAGCCTGTTGGCCTGAAAGGCTTAAATCAGCAGGAATTTGAATGAAAAAAAGGGATAATAAAAAAACGAGAAATATTGACTTAAGATCTATGGGTGATATGGACTTATATCCTTTTCTGACCCATGAAGTGAAAAACAGAGAGAGATTTCCTCTATACTCATCAACGTACATGGAAGTTCCATAAAGATATATACTGTACCCTTTGGAGTCTGATTGAATTCAGGAGGATTCTCGCTGAAACACTGCCTGTTGGCCTGAAAGGCCTTAATCCACAGGAAATTGAATGAAAGAAGGGTTAATAACAATTGGGAGAAATCATGACTTAATATCTGTGGGTGATATGGACTTATATCCTTTTCTAACAGATTTAGTGTAATACAGGGAGAGATTTCATATGATCATCAAAATATAGAGAAGTCACAGAAAGATATATACTTCAAGCTTTGGAGTCTGACTGAATTCAGGTGGTTTCTCGCTGAGAACACTGCCTTTTGGCCTGAAAGGAATAAATCAGAAGGAATTTGTATGAAAAAATTTTAATAACAAGTGGGACAAACCATGACTATGATCTGTGCGTGATATGGACTTATAACCTTTTCTAACCCTGAAGTGTAAAACTTAGAGAGATTTCATCTATGATCATCAAAGTAAAGAGAAGTCACAGAAAGATATATAATGCAATCTTAGGAGTCTGATTTAATTCAGGATTTTTCTGCCTGAAAACACTGCCTATTGGCCTGAAAGGCATAAATCAGCAGGAATTTGAATGAAAAAATTTAGTAACAAGTGGGAGAAATCATGACTTAAGATCTGTGGGTGATATGGACTTATATCCTTTTCCACCCCATGATGTGTAAAACAGAGAGGGAAATAATCTATGATCATCAACATTCAGGGAAGTTCCATAAAGATATATACTGTACCCTTTGGACTGTAATCGAATTTGGGAGGTTTCTGGCTGAAAACACTGCCTGTTGGCCTAAAGGGCCTAACTCAGCAGGAATTTGTATGAAAAACGGGTTAATAACAATTGGGAGAAATCATGACTTAAGGTCAGCTGTATTATAGACTTATATCCTTTCTACCCCATGAGGTGTAAAACATAGAGAGATTTCATGTATGATCATCAATGTACATAGAAGTTTCAGAAAGATATTTACTGCATGCTTTGGAGTGTGATTGAATCAGATTTCTCGCTGAAAAATGCCTGTTGTTCTGAAAGACCTAAATAAGGAGGAATTTGAATGAAAATGTGCTACTAACAAGTGGGAGAAATCATGACTTAAATCTGTCCGTTATATGGACTTATATCCTTTTTTAACACAGGTAGTGTAATACATAGAGAGAGTTCATCTATGATCATCAATGTACAGAGAAGTCACAGAAAGTTATATACTGCAACCTTTGGAGTCTGATTGAATTCAGGTGGTTTCTTGTGGAAAACAGTGCCTGTTGGCCTGAAAGGCATAAATCAGCAGGAATTTGTATGAAAAAAGGGTTAATAACATGTGGAGAAATCATTACTTAAGATCTGTGGGTGATAGGGACTTATGTAGTTTTCTAATTGAAGAAGTGTAAAACAGTTTTCATCTATGATCATCAAAGTATAGAGAAGTCACATAAAGATATATACTGCACCTTGCTCCTTGCTGGCTAGGGAGTTTCGAACGGCAGGTCCCTGCCTGGGCCGCGGGCGGATGCCTCCACCCACTGGCAGATGGGGCTCAAGGCCCCACCCAGTTCCCACAGGGCATCCAGGCACACCTGGGTGAGTTCTCCCATGGGAGAACAGGGTGGGGGGCGGTTTCCCACCCGACAAGCCGGCCTGTGCGGCAACATGAAGCCCCCATCTCCCAGAAGTCAGGGTGCATGGAGGGCTGAGTGGCCCCGGGTTGGCCCGCCCCCACGCCGGGACCTCGGTGCGGGAACTGGGTGGGGCCTTGAGCCCTGTCCGCCAGCGGGCAGAAGTGGTTGCTTGTGGCCCAGGCGGGAGCCCTGACTTTCAGAACTCCCTAGCCAGCGGGGAGCAAGGGGCGTCTGGGCATACCTGGGTGAGTTTTCCCATGGGAGAACAGGGTGGCTGGCGGTTCCCCACCCGACAAGCCGGCCTGGGCCGCACTGTGAAGCCCACAGCCCCCGGGACCTACCGGCATGCAGGCAAGTGGGGGGGGGGCTGGGGCCCTCCATCTCTCTTTTACTCCAGCTAAACTTCAGAGCAAACAGATGAGATGCAACAGCAACCCCAACATAGAACGGGTGAGGGACCAGGCAAAAGTCCAGCCCACAGACCGGAGCTGGACACAGCAGATGGACAACCAAATGAACCAGTACAAGTAAGACCAGAAAAACAACCATAGAGACACAATGTCACCAGGCGCACTTCTACACTGTCTGGGCCAAAACCCGGGATTTCAATGTGGAGATATATTCAAGGAGAACAACACACCCTCCCCTTATTAAGGGAGAGGAGAGGATGACCAAAGAGGGGATAATGGGCCCCACACCAAAACTGCCAAAGGAAGCAGAGGAGATAACCTTCAAAGGCCACTTGCAGAAGCCTGAACTCATGGGCCGGGCACGGTGGTTCGTGCCTGTAAGCTTCAGCCTATGAAGCTGCCGGGGCTAGGGATTGCGGTTCGAGTCCCGCCTGGAGCCCATAGCGAGACTTAGTTCCAAACAATAGCTGGGCATGGTGGCATGCGCCTGTAATCCCGGCTACCTGGGAAGCTGAGTCTGAGAATTGCCTGAGTCTGTAGTACCCTGGGCAATGAGAGCCTGCAGTTCCACCGGCAAATATAGCAAGACCTAGTCGCAAAGCTTGAACTCAGAGAAATTTCTTGACCAACACTGGCAGGAGACAAGACCCCCAAAGCCCGACACCAGACCCATAAGGAAAAGCAGCAAAGCAAAGGCGAGGGGTTTGGATTGGAGAGGACGGCCTGCAGCAAGAAAACATGGACAGATCACAAACGTATATAACTTGGCCACCCAACACAATCTTAAGACTGAAAAACTAAGAGCAAGGAGCGCCGGGACCCAACAACGCAGTCCCTCACCCCGAGAAAAGACACTAACATAGGAAAGAGACTAATGGACTCAGCATAGCTAATAAATAACAAAGAGTGGGGTATGAGAGAATGGAGGGAGGGGGAAAATTATATAACA